>CM029378.1:18135910-18263410 GCA_017165825.1 Hepsetus odoe
GACTGAGGACCATGGCCTCAGATTTAGAGGTGCTGATTCTCATCCCAGCCGCTTCACACTCGGCTGCGAACCGATCCAGAGAGTGCTGAAGGTCACGGCATGATGAGGCCAACAAGACAACGTCATCTGCAAAAAGCAGTGACCCAATCCTGAGCCCACCAAACCGGACCCCCTCAACGCCCTGGCTGCGCCTAGAAATCCTGTCCATAAAAGTTATGAACAGGATCGGTGACAAAGGGCAGCCCTGGAGTCCAACCCTCACCAGGAACAGGTCCGACTTACTGCCGGCAATGCGGACCAAGCTCTGACACCGGTTGTACAGGGACCGGACAGCCCTTAACAGGGAATCCGATACCCCATACTCCCGGAGTACCCCCCACAGGAGCCCCCGAGGGACACGGTCGAATGCCTTCTCCAAGTCCACAAAGCACATGTAAACTGGTTGGGCAAACTCCCATGCACCCTCCAGGACCCTGCTAAGGGTGTAGAGCTGGTCCACTGTTCCGCGACCTGGACGAAAACCACATTGCTCCTCCTGGAACTGAGGTTCGACTATCCGACGGACCCTCCTTTCCAGGACCCCTGAATAGACTTTCCCCGGGAGGCTGAGAAGTGTGATCCCTCGATAATTGGGACACACCCTCCGGTCCCCTTTCTTAAAGAGGGGGACCACCACCCTGGTTTGCCAATCCAGAGGCACCGTCCCCGATGTCCATGCGATGTTGCAGAGGCATGTCAGCCATGACAGTCCTACAACATCCAGAGCCTTGAGGAACTCTGGGCGGATCTCATCCACTCCCGGAGCCCTGCCACCAAGGAGCTTTTTGACCACCTTGGCAACCTCGACCCCAGAGATGGAAGAGTCCACCTCTATGTCCCCAGGCTCTGCTCCCTCCTCGGAAGGCATGTTGGTGGAATTAAGGAGGTCTTCGAAGTACTCCCCCCACCGACCCACAACGTCCTGAGTCGAGGTCAGAAGCGTACCATCCCCACTATACACTGTGTTGACCGTGCACTGCTTTCCCCTCCTGAGACGCCAGATGGTGGACCAGAATTTTCTTTGAAGCCGTCTGGAAGTCCTTCTCCATGGCCTCTCCAAACTCCTCCCATGCCCGAGTTTTTGCCTCAGCAACCACCAGAGCCGCATTTCGCTTGGCCTGTCGGTACCTATCAGCTGCCTCCGGAGCCCCACTGGCCAAAAAGGCCCGGTAGGACTCCTTCTTCAGCTTGATGGCATCCCTCACCGCTGGTGTCCACCAACGGGTTCTAGGGTTGCCACCGCGACAGGCACCGACCACCTCCCGGCCACAGCTCCGGTCAGCCGCCTTGACAATGGAGGCGTGGAACATAGTCCATTCAGACTCAATGTCCCCCACCTCCCCCAGGACGTGGTTAAAGCTTTGACGGAGGTGGAAGTTGAAGCTTGTCCTGACAGGGGACTCTGCCAGACGTTCCCAGCAGACCCTCACGATGCGTTTGGGCCTACCAGGTCTGACCGGCATCCTCCCCCACCAACGAAGCCAACTCACCACCAGGTGATGGTCGGTTGACAGCTCCGCCCCTCTCTTTACCCGAGTGTCCAAGACATGGGGCCGCAAGTCCGATGACAGGACCACAAAGTCGATCATTGTACTGCGGCCTAGGGTGTCCTGGTGCCAGGTGCACATGTGGACATCCTTATGCCTGAACATGGTGTTCATTATGGACAATCCGTGACGAGCACAAAAGTCCAATAACAAAACACCACTCTGGTTCAGATCGGGGGGGCCATTCCTCCTAATTACGCCCTTCCAGGTGTCACTGTCATTACCCACGTGAGCATTGAAGTCCCCCAGCAGAACGATGGAGTCACCAGGAGGGACGCTCTCTAGCGCCCCCTCCAGAGACCCCAGAAAGGGTGGGTAGTCCAGAATGCTGTTTGGCGCATAAGTGCAGACAACACTAAGGACCCGTCCCCCGACCCGAAGGCGGAGGGCCGCCACCCTCTCATCTACCGGGGTAAACCCCAATGTACTGGCCCCAAGCCGTGGGGCAATAAGTATGCCCACACCTGCTCGGCGCCTCTCACCGGTGGCAACTCTAGAGTGGAAAAGAGTCCAGCCCCTCTCAAGGAGACTGGTTCCAGAGTCCAAGCTGTGCGTCGAGGTGAGTCCAACTATATCTAGCTGGAACTGCTCAACCTCGCGCACTAGCTAAGGCTCCTTCCCCACCAGAGAGGTGACGTTCCACGTCCCTAGAGCCGAGGATCGGACTGCCAAGGCCCCCGTTTTTTCGGTCACCGCCCAGCTCACAACGCACCCGACCTCTTTGGCCCCACCCACAGGTGGTGACCCACATTGCCTCTTCGGGCTGAGCCCGGCCGGGCCCCGTGGGTGAAGGCCCGACCACCAGGCGCTCGCCAGCGGGCCCCACCTCCAGGCCTGGCTCCAGAGGGAGGCCCCGGTGACCCATGTCCGGGCGAGGGAGAACGTCTTCCAAAGTTTTTATTCATCATAAGAGGTCCTCTGAACTGCTCTTTGTCTCTTCCCTCACCTAGGACCTGTTTGCCTTGGGTGCCCCTACCAGGGGCATAAAGCCCCCGACAACATAGCTCCCAGGATCATTGGGACACGCAAACCCCTCCACCACGATAAGGTGGCGGTTCAAGGAGGAGATCTTCAGACATTTTTAAGGTTATTTGACCTTTTATCTAAAACCATGGGCATCAATAAAGAGTTTCCCCCTTTTCCTAGCTATAAAACAACATCCTCTATCCTTTTATGAGTGTGTATGTGGGAATCTGCTTTTGTGAGATCAGACACAGATTTTGCAGGAGAAACGTCTTAAAATGGATGTCCCGGTTCATCCCATAGGTGTTCAGTTTGGTTGAGTTCAGTGTTCTTTGTAGGCCACTAGAGTTCCTCCACACAAACTTGCCAAGCCATGTTCAATTTGTGCACATGGGCACAATCATGCTACAACCGGAAAGGGCCTTCCCCAAACTGCTGGAATAATGTAATTGTCTAAAATATCTTATATATTGCATCACTCTTCACTGGAACTAGGTGTCCTAGCTCAAATCCTCAGGCCATTCTTTCCATCAAACTCTTGTCCCTTTGCATTGGTAGGGTTCTCTCGCTGTCTGCCAAACTCATTCAACAACTAATCTGCAAGAAAGTCAAGTTTCCACTGCTCCAAAGCCTAGCAATGCCATTATACCAGTCCAGCCTGATGCTTGGCATTTTGCATTGTGATCCTGCTTGTGCAGCTGCTTGGCCATGGAAACTCATTTAATAATGATATCAGCACAGACAAGTACTAACGTTGTTTCCAGAGACAGTTTGGAACACTAATGATGCTTCAGCACTTGTGTGGTCCACCACATCATAGCTGAGCTGTTATTGCTCATAGATCACATACTAGAATAGGATGATTCATATTCCAGTTTTGTAATGGTCAGACTGTTAGGGCTTTAGATTAATCCATAAATTTTCACATCGCAGGGCACTATTAAAGTTTGTAACAATGGGTTTCATTTTTTAAAATGCTACAGCAGTGGCAACATAATGAAATGTATTATTATTGTGATAAATTACCTCACATTACATTGCAATATGCACAATATGCAAGGCACAGGCTAAATAGCAGGCTTGCAAAGTAGGCCACTTACTTTTATCCTTTTTCGAACTGGAAAATAACCTACTTTTGTACCTGCTGTTACTGCTAAGGATGGGTTTATGTCATGAGCAGTTGAGCACGACAAGTAACATGGAACCTTTTCCCACTTCTTTTGCTTTTACACGATTCATGAGTTAAAAAAAAGTGTTTTCCTCATGCGTCATGCTGCTTACCGCAAACAGACAACAATAGACTCAACATATAATAGTCGCTCATTTTACATGTGGCTAGTTAACTTCTGTGAAGGCTACTTTTAATGCAGTCTGAACACTGGCATACCACACACACATAGGATTCATAGCTGATGGGGGGACACATCCCAAACCACGGCATTCGGTCACTTAGATGACCCAGAAAGAGTCTATAGCTATGAGGAAGATTTCTTCACCTAGTTACTGCAGTGTTGTGTCTCTCAGATGGCCTCTAAGCCACTGGGGAAAGTCAGTTAAAAAAACAATCAAACAAACAAACCAACAAACAAAGATAAAAAGCATGCTTACGTGTCCAAACCCAATTGCAAGAGAATGTTGTGCAGACCTGCTCGATTAGTAATGGGACATCTATGCATGATTTGACAGTGCTGGTATTGGGTGCACTGATTCAAACCTATTTCTGCCTGAAGTATGCAAATAAAGGTATGATGTGTGGACTGAAGTAATAAAACAGAGATGATACATTTGAAGATTTTTGCTTCTCATTTCTCACCTACTGAGTAATATCTAGGTCAGCATTTTAAGCCTCTCTCAGTATAATACAGTTTTGCAGTTGAGATGGCCTACTGGGATCCTACCCAGCCCTCAATACCGATACACACTTTTAGATGATGACAGAAAGTAGCGTTTGGCTTTTCTCCTCATTGCAGGCACTGGCAGCCCCAGCTAGTCACGGAGACATGGGGGTGTTAGAATTGTTTAAAAATAGCACAGATGACTTTTTATCCAGAGTCTAATTTTCAGCTTAGGTAATTATGATTAAATGCTTTTTGCAGGCCTTGTGAAAGTGACTACATCTCCGGTGCTTCTGATGCAAAGTTTTGGTAAAATGGCATGAAGTGAAAGTAGGCACACATCCTGCAGAGATTACACAACTTTAATCATTTTGACACACAGCTACTGTATATTTGATTGATTTAACTAATTGAAAAAAAAGCCCCACAACTGTGGCTTGGGAAAAATTCCTTGTTGAGAAAGTGAAAGTATAAGCAAATATTCTTATCATTGTGACACACAGCACAGCACAGCACAAAGTGACACAGTGATATGTGTTAAAGTGATTCTTTGGGTAGCGCTATCACAGCAAGAAGATTCTGGGTTTGATATCCTGTCAGAGAGGCCTGACACTTTTCTCTTTGGCGTGTGTATGTTCTCTCCAGGTCTGTGTGGGGTTCCATCATGCTTACTTTCAGCTTAATGACATTAAGTGAATTTGAGATGCTAAGCTGCCCTTGACTGTGAGAGTTTTTGAATATAATAGACTGATTTTTTCTTCCCCGTGCACCCTTTGGGCACTGGGATGGGCTTCAACACCCTCCAGAAGGTTAACAAATGGATGTAAACTTTTGCATCTGAGTATACAGCTTACTATTATTTGCAAGCATGTTGTCTGTTTTTTTTTAATTGACATATTTTCTAATTGCTGGATACCCTTTTCAAGAAAATGCTGAATGAGAGGCAATAATACATTCATTCAATAAAGGAACAATTCCAGCCTGAATATTTAAAACACTCACTGTGTGTAAGTTTTTTTTAAGTAAAAATGTTTAGTGCATCAATTAAAAATATTTTTAGTTATTTTTTGTAGCGGCTTTGTCAAACACTGCCACCAGCGTCTCAGTTTAACAGCACTAAAATGTTCGCTTCCAGCTGCGGCAATAACTCTTTTAATATAGACAGTAGATCACAGATCATTAGAAATGCTATCATTAATTACACTTCTCTAAAGAAACCTCTCCAGTTGAGTATTTTCAGTGAAAATTATTATTTTTCAATTTCACAGAGTGAACGTTATTTTAGTATGTCACTGAATATCTTAATGTCTTAATTATCTTAATAAGTCTTGATTATCCTCTTTCCTAACAAGGAATCATTGAACCCTTACCTCTCAAATCCTCATTTTCTAACTCTTTCAGTCCAGCGTATGCTCTCTCTCTCTTTCTCTCTCTCTCTCTCTCTCTCTCTCTCTCTCTCTCTCTCGCTCTCTCTCTCTCTGTCTCGCTCTCTCTCTCTCTCTCTCGCTCGCTCATTTGCAAATCTGTTGGATTTTCTCCTCATTATGCAGCACTAAGCTTCTCCAGGTCACTGTGGTCTAGCTGTGCTCTTGACAGTTTGCTGCTGATGAGTTCTGTTAATATAAAGACCTCCTGCTCAGCAGCTCTAGAACTGAGCACAGAGCTGTTATACATACATACACATATAGGTGCCTTCTCAATCTTCCATCTGATACAAAATTAATGGCAGCCTAGAAGAGAAGGATGAGCTGCTTGGGGTGAGTATTTTATTTCACTGTAGTTTTATTCATTGTAGTTTTGACAGATGAGGGATTTAAATTTGGATGGTGGGGTCTGCAGCTGAACCCAATGGGTAATTAAGGTATTGATATGTTTTTGTGGCTCACTTCCACTATAGTGGATAAAGTGTTTAGTCATATTGATAGAATTCATTAAGTTGGTATTAAGAAAGTTTGTTGCTTCCTGAGTGATGCGTCTTTTTCTCTTAAACTATTTCAAAGGGAATCTTAGCCCAATGTTAAAAAATAAAAATGAATTTTGATCTGGCCGTGAAAATATTTTGCAGTGCTTCTACACAAGCTATGTGCTCACCTTATTCACTAATTTCAGACTGTTGAAAATCTCTGTGGTGACCACAGCTACTTAATTATTTAGGCTTCGATCCAAATTCCAAAGGGAAATGGTTAAAATCTTGCCTAAGCAAATGCGACACCCTATAACCCCAAAAAGTCATCAGTAATTGTTGGTGGGAGCTTTTACTTTAGCAGACACAACAAGTTTTTCCTGGGCATTTCCAATATGCTGTCCTTCAGTGCCTCACTTCGATCAGTCTAAGAAGTCACCAGTTAATAAAGAGCATGGCTTCATTACGAGATGATTAGAGGTGCTCTGTAGGTGACCCAGCTAGCCTGCACAAATATTATAGTGGTAAAATTTATCAATCTCCATGACAAATCAGAAATTGCAATGTAAGGTTAGGTGTCAAGCGAGCAAGACAACAGCACTACTAGTGTTACTTTTTAAAATGCCTTTTATGAAGAAAAGGTCTATGATACATTGAATTTAATTTTGACAGCCTTATTTAAAAAAAAACCCTCCTGTTTATAGGTTATTTTAGTTGCTTTCCAACTACATCTAGATGGTGGTTTAGGGGTTTCAGAAATTTCTGATGACCCTCCATTTGGAGTGTACCATCTGTCTGGAGGTTCACATAGCCCTAAAACTTCCCCACTATTTTAACACTGATATGGGACACCCTACCTCTAGCTGTTTTTTCTTACCCTGTATGTCACTCATCAGCAAAGATATATTATCTAGGTGTCAAACTCCTCTTATGTCAACCACTGTCACAAAAGCTGATTCTGCATCACTGCCCCTACTTCTGAAGTTCATATACTAGATTTTCTGATCATCTGGAGGATGTTTGAACAGGTTTTGGTGATGCTGTGCACTGTTTGGGTGCCTACTGATTTCCACTGGAAACAACATTAGCCTTGAAGATCCAGAATTAAACTAAGATGCAAATTTTGGACTACAAACATATCTTGAGTGTACTACTAAGGTAGGTGGTAAATTTTGTACATTTTACAAACTATTCTTTGAACCATTTTTATGAATCATTTTATGTAATTGGGCCCTTTCCTGCCCCAGGTCCCCCTGCAGGCCCCTCACCCTACCCCACTGGATACTGTGAAATTAGGAAATATATATTTGGGAAGTGGTGTGATATTGAATGTTATCAGTAACGCCCAGCAAAAACTCTAAATTTTCCCAGTATTTAATGGAATAAGTTTTGTATGGCAACCAACCGTTCCTGTCTGTTTCTCTGTTATTCGTAAGTCTTACTCCACATGAGGCACCTGTCAGCCTTTTCCCTGATTGCCTAGACTATGGCTGGAGTTGTGAATTGAAGCAGCTAGAAAATCACACTTGGGAAAGCTATGAATTATTGACTCACCTTCCACAGCATTGCAGTTTAATTGCCATTTCTTATCTGATTTCTTATCTTTCTATGAGCTTTGTTTTCTGTTTGACATTATTTGATTAAAGAAATTAAGTGTCCTTTCAAGTTGGACTGTTATACCACGGTTCAACAAAGTGTTCCCGTTAATAAATCAGATCTTTATTTGTTGGCTATATTTTCTGCATCTACTACCAGAACACTACAGCGAGAAAGAGGCTTAGGATAATACATATTTAATGAAAAAGCAAATAGATAATAAATAAATGCCATCTTTTAACTCCTCAGACCGAGGCCGATGAAGCAAATACTCTACTGTGAAACTACGTTTGGCAAACTTGATGCTTCCATGTTTTCCTGTAATCTGATACTTCCTGTGAAAGAGGCTGATGACTGAATGAGTCACTGAGTGGTTCCTAGGGATGATAATAGACTGTGGAGGTACTCCGCTGTTTGTGCTAGGCTCTTTAAACTCTTAATCATCCCTCACTGTACGTTTTTCAAAAGCTCCTGCCATTAAAGCATGAAGACCCCAGGCACCCCTCATTTAATTCACTCCACTCAACCTGGCATGTGTAATGCGCACCTGGAGGCAACTTGCCATTGTAAATGCAGTCTCCAGCGCATAACAGAAAATGTGCATGTTTTTATGTTTTTATTTACAGAAAATCTATGGTAGGAAAGTGCAGTATCTTGACAGTATCTTATATTCTCCAGAATGTTATTTTTTTTATCTAATGATCATTTTGCCTCCTGTCTACAGTGTTTAACTGTGTTTTACTGGGTAAAAGGTTATTCATAAAGGCACTTGCTTACTGTATTGAGGCTGAAGTGTGGCTAGAGTGCTCCACTGGCTGTTTAGAGGGACACAGGTCATGCATACTGACTACATTGGCCGCTAGTGTAGCTCATTCCTTCTTAAACCAGTTAACTTCCAAAGCTGATGATTCATATTTCTTGCAGGTTCTATTCATTTTGTCATCTTGTCACTGCTAGAAGCACTTTAGTACATTATAAGGAGCAATCACACAATAGCTGCTGATAAACTGTACAGAATAATTATTCCCTATAGATTTACATTCATTCACCATTATTTTGTTCTGTTTCCTGTCATTTTGTCTGGTCATATTTACAGAGATGCACAAGTACCAAATGGAACATATCACTTTTTGGTTTATTTTTCCAATTTATTAAACTTGTTTAATAAATATAAATTATATTTCCTATACTTTTACATAAGACTGTATTTATATAACAAAAAATGATTGTTTTTGTATGTTTTTTGTGGTTTATGGTGAATCTGGCATACATCAGAATGATACAGTACTATTTTGTTTATTATTATGGCTGAGGCAGAAGACCTTTCCATCATTCAGGATCAGAAATTACTGTTATATAAGAATACTAAATGAACATAATGAGTGGAAATAAAAACATGAATTTGATTTGGAGTCATTTAAATATTATAGCACAAATACAACACGCTCACGTAACCTGGCAGTTAACAGATATCTGTTTTAAATTATAATGGACACTGGCCCTCCAGTACCAGAGCTGAACATCTCTGGTATGTAGCCATTGAGTCTTTTTAATGCTTCATTGTAAACAGAGTGACCTGTTGGTCACGTATTGACAGCGTGTACAATAATATGCATCTTATTTATGCTATACTGAATGAACAATATTATGAATGGTGTTTGAATATTTTTTAATTTGGATTTTTCAAGAAGCGATCTTATTTGCCACTGTTAAATGAATACAGAGGAAGAGAAGGAGAGAGAGAGAGCAAGAGAGAGGAGTGTGTGTGTGTCTCGGAGAGCGTGAGATAGATACTCCCACACCTTTGCTATTGCTGTATGCTGGCATCTGTACTAGGAGCTACTGCAGTGAGAGCTTTAGAAGAAGAGAGCAGACATCGAGGCTGCCGCTTGTTGGAAATTTTTATGCCTTTCAACGCAAATTTCTCTCCTTTTGCCTGTAACACTTGGCTCAGTAGGGAACCAGCATTCCGAATGTATTCTGCTAGAAGGCTCAACCATCATCTGTGGTACTGAAGGACACCCTGTACTACTGCAGTTAAAGGACTTCTTCTGACCTAAGAAAAAGGATTTCTTGTGTTTCCCTCCTTTACCTGTTGCAGGCTTTCAACAGAGCGAAGATGAAGCCTTCAGACAGGGAGCGTGATGAGCTGAACTGATCCAAAAGCTAAACTTCATGGCTTTTCACAGCTGATTATTCTCTCTCTCTTTCTACCACCTTTATCTCACCATGTTTGCTAGGATCTTCATCCCCAAGAAGCACCGGCAGCGCTTTGACGAGGCCATCTCCCAGAGCCTCATCAACCGCATGTGCCGGAGCAGGAGTCTCAATGAGCCTGGCCAGACCCGCCTGCGCCGTAGCCGTAGTCAGGACCACCATGAGCGGGCGCAGAGCTCCAAACGGGCCAGTTCTGTCCCTCGGGACAGTGGGGAGGACCAGGAGCGCGCACAAAGGAAAAGCACCTCCGGAATCCCCAGCATCCCTCCTACTGGACCCAATCAAAGGTTTATACACATATATATTATACATTTATATACACACACAGACATGAGCAAATGTATACATAGCTTGGGCTGCTTGATCTGGACCAGTTAATATTGAAATGAGATTGTTTATATTGTAAATGTGATATTTATATTCCAAATAAATGTGATGAGTCAATATATGGTTAAAGATTAGCCTGTGTTATTTTGGCCAATCAATATCTTGATTTATCAACACTTACAGAATCATTCACATGCAAGTCTGATTGATCAGGATGCTCAAGGCATACATTAAATAAAAACCCTGTGATTGTGTGAAAGGCTCATTTGAGCCTTTACACATAAAGACATATAGACATCAATTATCATCGGCTGTTCATTCACTATCGCTATAAAAATCACTTTCCACAAAATCACAAAAACACCAGGAAACCTTTACACACACACACACACACACACACACACACACACACACACACACACACACACACACATATATATATATATATATATATATATATATATATATATATATATATATATATATATAAATGTCCACTTAAGAAGTTGGTCAGAATGACACACATGGTGCATTCATTTGGACAGATTGTGCTGAACTTTCACATTTTGTTTCTGAAATAAAACAGCTCTAAAATGGCGCTTTGCCAAAATAGTGTATACTGCATGTGGCTTAGAATCAGGCAATCTGTCTTTTCATAAAAACATCTATGTTGTTGCTTCGCAGTGTGTAGAACATTGGACATGCGTCACGCGTGGGAGGGTGTGTGTGTGAGAGTGGGCGGGAGAAGCACTGTTGACATATGTCTCCTTCAGTACTTCTCCCGAGGTAGACTTCAGCTCAGAGCATTATAGTTGTTCAGTGTTGTTCACACACACACACACAAGTGTTTCAACGGGTGCTCACCTTGGTTGGACCATAATACAGCATACATAATCATCTTAGAGATTCATTAAAATAGCGACTGACAGCTCATAGAATTAAAGTGGAGATTACAGATTACCCCTGCACTTTGCATCACATCACATGAAGCTGCTTAACGACATCTCAGCTGAAGCTGCAGCACTGCAGAACTTGCAGAACGTACTGTAACACTGATGATGTACTTGTGCTCATTGTGCACTACGTGTGTGACCGACCTTCAGACTGTTTCAGTACATTCAGTACATTTATATCATTTAGAGTTCCTTTGTTGTTAATGGCTTTATTGTTAATTTGAGAGAATATAATGCTTTACAAATAAATATATACTACAGAAAGCATTTTTAGACAAATAAAAATATTTTTAGCTTTTTTTCCTAATCTAAACCTCTTAGGTCTACGTACAGCATGCATTGTAATTCGTATTTATGTGAACATTTTGAAATGTCAAAATGTTCACATAAATACCTTTTAAAATGTCAGCAGTGTTTACTTTTGAAAGAAAGCAAAGTCATTTTAGTTTTCCATGAAATGGGCCCTTTAAGGACAAATAAGAATAAAACACCCAAGAAGTCGTGGTTAGTTCAGATTCAAGGATTACATCATTTTTTATTTGCTAGGTTTTTATAACCCCACATCTAAGAATTGATTTGACAGTGTGTCACTGTCCATGTTCTGTTGCAGTGCTTCAGGAGTTATTGTTCCTTTCCTGGCTGTTTATGTAATCTCTATGCTGGAGTCTCCTGCATATGTCATGCAGCATCGATCGCTTTCCTCCCCCTATTATAATCCATACATCTAGATTTGGCTGGAATAGCCTATCTTATATAAATGCTATATAGGAACACTCGGCAAACGTGCTGCTTTTTCTCCTCCTCTGTTTACTCAACATCTTCAGTGTCCTCTCGAGGAGTTGCCACAGCAACTGAGCAGCGCACTCTTTGATGCTGAAATGTCAAATGTTCTCAGTGAGAAGCAGACGAATCATCTGCTACTAAATGGCTCTCGCTGTGGTGCTGGTACATTGGCACCTACTTTTTTCTATTTTATGTTTTGCCTGGTGTGTAAGCAGCCCCCAGAAATAGAACCTGGAAAAAAAATGGTGTGTCACTTCAGGACATTAAGTGTCCGTTATTCGTTGTGTGGAGATCTGAATGGAGCACCAGTCTACAAATCTGTTAGTGCCTTATTCGGTGCATGTAGGTTAAGAGTGTTTATATACAAGCTTATTTTATGCTTTGAGAGTACATTCTGACATGCATTTTTCCCCACCCACACATGCAGTGTATCATATTTAATATGTGTCTTTTTACACCATTACATTTTTTAGTTCTGATTTGGATCATGTTTAAATAAATTTCATTAAAAAAAACTTAAGGCAGTAGTTTTTCTAAGTACACAAAATAAGTCTAATCTGGCTATTATGTCTTAATGCATTGCATTGCTGACAAGACTTTATTTTGATGATCCACTACTGATGCAGATGCTTAGCTTACCTTTAGCTAAGAGTCAACTAAATATCTATCAACCTGTCTTGCATTTCCTTCTAGTAGTTTGTGCACCCATGACCGTGAATCTAAAAGAGTTTTACTTCCACAAACATATAATTAACTTAATTAAACTAATTTTTCTTGTGAAAATCAGACTTTTGGTACCGTTCTCCATTTTGTGCAAACAGACGAAAATGCATCTTCTACATTTTTAAACACAAGTTTAATACACAAAAATATTAAACACATACAGAGAACAAAAGTGGGATGCACACATTAAGGTTTGGTAGATGTTTACAGTAAATTATAGTAAATATAATATAATTTGGATGCCTTTTATTCATTCAAAAAACAAATTATGCTCAGTGAAAATATAGCAACACTCTAATTTTCTCAGTTTCTTTATGTTTTATTCCATCTTCAGTTAGGGTTAATACACTATCATGAAAACGTACACACAATGTAAATTTGATCTAAAAGGTAGAGCAATTGTCTCAAGGTCCAATTGTGCGCTTTAAATGGGTTTAAAACTGTGCTCCACTCACTTTACCATGAGAAGCTGCATATTAAAATCAGCGTGTTGCATGAACTTTAAGATAGAAATATTAAATTAAAGAACCGGATTGGAGCCTACATCTAAGTTTTTGTCCACCGATTATTGTTCCCTTGCCATCTAGGATCATCAGGGTGTACAGAGGGAAGAAGAGCTTTGGGTTCACTCTCAGAGGCCACGCCCCTGTGTGGATAGATTCTGTCATTCCAGGTAAGGCCTGTGTCAAGTCTCCACGGTTAATAATTTTGTTCTAACAGAGATTTCATACGATATTATAGAGTATAGGAGAGCAAAAGTACATAGGAATGCCTTTGGAATCAGATGGGTCAGAATCAATTTTCCAAAATGACAGGCCAAGATGATATCCACTCTAAAAATATGATTATTGAACTGTAATCATATGCTGTTATTTATAGAAAGCTTGTCTCTCATGGTGTTTTCAATTGTCCACCATTTACCATCATGGCCAACGCTTTAAAAGATACGGAACAGTAGTGAAAGAGGATGGAGTGGGTCGTGGTGTTGCTAGGACCAGTGCTGGGTACATTGTGCATGGAAGTGTCGATGATGGCATGTGCGGGGCTGGAGAGGGGGAGGTGAGTGTGTGGATGACGATATTCGCCCACTTCAGGCCTGTGGCAGAGGCTAGTTAGCACTGACTCAGCCAAGCCATGTGGGGCTGCTTATGGAAGTATGGTAGGCGTCCAATATCGTGATGAAGAAAACAATTACAGGCCCTCTTAGACAAAAGGCTGCAAGTATTCTATTGTTTGCTGTCAAGATAACACTGTTATCATATATTATAAATGACATACTATAATATGCATGTGTGCTGTGTGAAACATGGAGCAACAATGTAACAGAATAGTTTAGATGGACAGTAGAATAATATATTGTTGCTTTTCTGAAGACAAAGCTGACATCAGCTATTACTGCGCATATACATCTTCTGTACTTATAGAACTTTGAACCACTGCAGGTACCATAACATGTAAAGGCCAGTGTTGGGAAGAAATATATATAAAAAAAAATCATGCTACCTCAAGAAATTCATGATATACAGTTCATCACTATTTTTATATCCTCTGGCATCTTATTAAATAAAAAAGAACCAGCTCTGCAGCATTAAAAATCACTTTCAAAAGCATGAAAAGTGACGAGACCTGTTGGCCGTCTGTTGTCTGTTTACGTTTTTAAAAATCTGCTCAAGGTCAGATTTTATTTTGTAATATTTAACTTCTGTAGTTCTGAGTTGTCCATCCTTCCTCCACTTTTAGGTGGGGGCTCACTCTGTCACATTCATGGAGTTGCAGTGCAGTTCCACTTTTGAGTGAATCAGCACATTAAGTAAAAGTGTCTATTTTGTCATTGAGAAGACACAGGATAGTACGTAGTGAACCACAACAAAATGCATTCTCTGTATTTAAACTACAGACAGTGTAGCAATGGGCAGCCATTCATCCAGCACCAAGGGAACAGTAGGGTGGCGGTGGTAGGGTGCTTGCTTATGGACCTATGGCACAAGAGGTCCCAGGTTCGAATCCCACCTCTGGCATTATCACCACTGGGTCCCTGAGCAAGACCCTTAACCCTGAGTGTCTCCAGGGGGGACTGTCCCTGTAATTAGGACATGGAAGTTGCTCTGGATAAGAGTGTCTGATAAATGCTGTAAACAGTAATAAGAAGTCCTTAACCACTAGGCTACTGCAGGCCACAAAGTGTGAAAGTCTGACTTAGAAAACAACAGTAATTGTGCCCCATTTCTGTTCTTTGCCAGGACAGTTTAAAGGTGGGTACCCATTACATCACAGCAAAGGGCATCCTGCTGCAGTGCTCCTGTTCCACTGTTCCTTCATCCAACCCTGCTGAAGGGGCTAAGGTGTCATAAATCCCTTCTCTGTTCACAGGCCAGGCCCCTGCAGTGATCTGGAACTGGACAAACTGGTTCATTGCACTGCATGTTTGATCACCCTGTCTGTGGTGATGCCTCAAGTTCCCATCTCTTTTGCATTCATTAGAGAAAAGTGAACATTTCTCATCTCTGAACATATCTTTGGCTTTGTTGATCCCAATAATCCGCTGAGCTTTGATCCAGACAGATTTGTACATTTGGTCTAAAGCTTTCTCCGATTTGCAATACATTTCTGAAGTTTTGTCCAGAACTTCAGCACTGTGGTCGCCCTCATATGACCGAGCTCACCATAAAGACCACTACTTTTAGACAGCTGATGCCAAGAAAGGGTCTTTGTAAACTGTCCCAGGCTTCAGTCGTCCAGATCCCAAACACAGAGTTACCCTTTGTGGTGGAGATGGATGCCTCTGATACTGGTGAAGGGGAAGCTCTGTTTCATCATTCTGATCCCAATCAGTAGTTGCAGCCTTGTGCCTTCTTTTGCATTGCCTCACCCTGACTAAACAAAATGAGTTATCACGATCAATTTTGCTGGTGCATTTGGTTCATTCCAACTTGATGCTCTATGCAGTGTTAAAACAGGCTGTTTTATACAGGACAGTTTCTAACAGTGTTTAGATTACTGACTCAGTTCCTAAAAGAGGCTTTGATAAATAGCTGGTCGGCTGAATCAGACATCTAGACAATTTCAGACATTTCAATTCACTTCACTTCAAAAGCTAACTGGCAAAAAATCAAACTGCCACAGTCAATGAGCCAAGACATGTTTGAAAACTTGTTTAGTTTAGAACTGCAACTGCTGCTCACACAGACTAGAAGTCAGTAAAAAAAAAATATATAAAAAAAGAATACATGATCAAAAATTCCTGCTTGTAGATGTTTGTTAAGGTTGTACAGACACACTGACATGGACATTTAGGACACAAACGCTTTGTAAATATCAGCACTTTTAGTGGGTTAAGAGAAGTTCTGGTGATATATTGCTAAATTTGGGCTGTTGGTGTGACTGTTTACTTTTGATGTTTGTTAGTAACATCTGTCTTGCAGCTGCAGTTTTAAACTTAAAATACAGCATTTGGACCCCTAGCATTCCTTGGCTGATAAACTACATGTGGGATGTATTGGGTGTTTTTATTTTTTCTAAATTGTCCCTTTAAAACACTGATAGCCCTACACTGAAATCTATAAGATAAGCAACAAGTTTGCCTACAGTAGTACGTGTATATGCTGGGACATCAGGTTAAGCGTGTTTTTATTTGACTGCTTGGTGTTCATGTGCCAGAATAGACGTGTTACTCATTGTATCTTTTCCCACTTCAGATAGCCCTGCGGAGGAGTGTGGTCTTAAACCAGGAGATCGCATTCTGTTTCTCAATGGCCTGGATATGAGGTGAGCTCGTCAGTGTGTTCCCGCTACGTTCTGTTATTTTGAGGCATGTTGAAGCGATTTTATCGCAGAGCACACAAGCTACAGCTCTACTTCTGCAATCAAACAATCAGCGTTGTCTGTAATCTGAAACGACACCACGACTGTTATTCAAAACCTTAAACCTTCTTGTTTTTCTACAAACAAAGAAAAATTTGCCAATAGGTCTTGAAAATGACCTCAAAAAATTGAAAAATGTTTTTGCCCCAAATGATATGTACATTAATCATCTTTGCAATAGGTGGACAGTAAAATGAAAAATATTGACTTCAGTAAAAGTGCCATACCTCGAGCACATTTATCCTGATAGGAGTCCCATGGTTCAAGCACATTTAATCTGGAAAAAAATAGCAGGGCTCCAGCACACATAAACCTGATCAGAATCTCATGGCTCGAACACATTTAACCTTGATACCGTGCCACAAGCACATTTACCCTGATAAGAATCTTGTGGTTCGAGCACACATAACCATGAGCAGAATCAAATGGTTTGAGCACATTAACCTTGATCAGAATCTGATTAACCCTGAAAAAATACCACGGCTCAAGCATATTACCCCAAATCAGAATCCTGTGGCTCAATCACATTGAACTTTGATAAGATACCATGGCTCAAGCACATTAACTGGCAATGTAAACATTTGGCTCAAGCACTTTTGACATTTAACATGAATCAGATTTGCCTCAAGCATAATTAAGCGAGCGTAATAAACTTGGTTTTGAATCCCGTTGTTCAAGAAAATTTTACCTTGATTGAACTCTAGAGTTTATAACAGGATCTTTTATGCTTTTCATCAGTCCGTTTGCATGTTGCAGCTAACTACCGTATGTTCAACAGATGAGATGAAGAATTATTTTATTTGCTTAAATTTCCTTCCTATACTTCTTCTTCTTTGCAATCTTCTGCAAGACTATTGAAAGGTTCTGCTTAAAAAAAATATTAATTGCATTTATTCGCACGCATTATGTGCTCCAGTTGGCTGAAATGACTGTGTGGTTTCAGTCTCATCCTGCAAGTGGCCCGGTGACCAAGCATAATGAGCTGCTGTCAGTGCAGGGGTGATATTTCTGTGTGTATAATACAAATTTCATGAGAAACAGACACACTCCACTGCTGCCCATAGACAGCAAGCATGGGGAGAAAGTGTCACCAGTGCTCTTTTCACAGTTATTTTGCTGGCCAGTATAATCTAATTGCAGAGCATAAGCAGCGACTGCCAAAATAGAATTGATGTGTACATTACCTCTGAACTAAAAATAATTAGGGTTATTTCCAAGCCTAAATTTTGAATGAAAATTCACATAAACCAATGTTTTACATATATCTGAGTATATTTTGCACATATTTTGCATATATTAACCCTACAGCCACTCAGCTCTGCTCATTCTCACAGTCATAGAGAATAGAGAGTGTTTTAAACTGCTTTGTGAATGGAAACAGAAACAAAAAAAGCCTCTTAATTCCAAGAAACGATGAAAGGCTGCAATTGATGGTGTGAAAGTAAGATATAAATACTTTTGGTAAATAAAACCTTGCCTGTCACAAGTGGACCCCAGGAAAAAACAAACAAACAAACAAATAAAATATATATACTATGTCTCTACCTCATCTGAACTATACCAGTTAATACTCCGGAAAATAATCTTCACTCGTTTTTTTCATAATTAACATAAAGTCGAAACTCACTGTCTGAAAATACTGCCTAATAAGCAGAGGTTGAATTCTGTGAATTAACGCTTAAAGGCTCTTCTTATGAATTTTGCATCAATCAAAGACGGGTATTTTTGGTATTCATGGAGATCAGACAGTAGCCTGTCCTCACCATTACACTGATGGTGAACTACGATAAATAGCTCTGGAAAATTAGTCCCATCTCTAAAACCAAATTATACAGATTTACATCTCAATGTATTTCTATTTTAAAATGAAGCTAATATAGCTATGCATACACTGGCGTACGCTTTTAGACACAAACCAACTAACTGCATGTTGCATGTTTTGCTGTATGTTTAGGAACTGCTCCCATGAGAAGGTGGTGTCCATGTTGCAAGGCAGTGGTGCCAATCCTACTCTGATTGTGGAGGAGGGCCCGGTGATGTATCTCTCATCAGACTCTGAGCCAGAGGAGACCCCCCCAATGCCTCGCTCACGTTCCCCTGCCCTCAGCTCCCTGCAATGGGTCGCAGAGATCCTGCCCCCCAGCATCCGCGTACATGGGCGCACTTTCAGCCAGCAGCTGGAACATCTTCTCACATTACAGGAGAGATACACTATCTGCAAGGCTCTAGAGACCTTCTTCCAGCACAGGTTAAAGCAATCATGCTGTCTATTCCCATTTATCACATGATGCAATACAGCACATAGTCAGACTCACTACTCCTACTCTGATATTTTAAGAATACAGCTATAGGGGAAATAAATTTATAAAAACTGGCCAAAAAATGTAATGTCTCACTGTTAACAAGGTCCCAAAGACTCTAAAACAAACCTCTTAGATGATTCTGTTATAATATAATGAACAGTTGGCCCTAATGTATGTCATTTTCTACAAAGAGAGTTAGTATCTGATTAGGATTGGAACTGCTCATCTTATCACATGTAAAATGTATCCAAATAAACAATTTTAGCATGGTATGCTGAACTGATGGATAATAGTAAGTAACTACTTTAAAGAATTTTAGAAAGACCCATATCAATGCAACATTTATATTATCTAGACTTTGATGATGTATCAAGATGCCTTGATGAGACGGCAGGTGTGTCCAGTCAAAGCAGAGCGCTGTCTATGCTGTAAACGCTTATTTTACTATATTATTAAACTTCTAGAACCTTCAAACCAATATAATTACTCAGCTATACTATTTCATGCTGTATGAGTATATATTTAGTTTTTCAAGATGAAAATATTTCTGAAGAACGTTTTGAAACATGAGCTCAACAGTCTCCATTTCAGCTCAAATACTTTTTTGTATTCTTGTAAAGCACTCTTTCTATACAGTTGAAGGACAGCAAATATAAACTCATTCAATTCTATAGGCAAGACTCACTGCAGAAAAACAAGCTTTCAGCATAAAAGTCAATGCATTCCTCCAGCCTGAAGTGACTCTAGCTTTGTGGCTGTGAAACCAATGTGCAAAACACTCAAAAATAGCTTCAGCTTCAGACACAAATAGATGCACATAGACAACATGGATCAATCTGTATGAGTTCTTTTGGCTTTCTTAACTCACTCTGACAGAGGAAATGTGACAGATTATTGGTCACAGAATTTCCCAAAAATGCTTCCTCTACCTGTCTTGCATGCAGGAATGTAGACACACTTATTGTGGATGTGTTTCCTGTGCTGGACACTCCTGCCAAACAGCTAATCTGGGAGTTCATCTACCAGCTTCTGACTTATGAGGAGCAAGAACGTTGCAAGAGCAAGATCTCCCGCTTTCTGGGCTTCAAGGGAGCAGGTGTGAAGATTTCTGTCTGATTTCTGCCCCAAAATCTGTCTGTGTGGGTTTGTCTGATTACTCATTATGTATGAATGTATGAATGTATGAATGTTCATGATGATATAAATGACAGGCAGTGTGTGTTTATGACTATTCAGTGATCTGAAGGTGACATTTCAAATATTTTAGTTCTGGGATGTTAGAAATTATTAAAACTCAAATTCTCTTTTTATCATCAATGCCTCTGTCTGAGCTGTCTGAGTATTTCCAATAATATATGAGCATTTTTTTAGCGGAATCTGAACTGGGGCCGGAAACTCACAGACGAAGCAGCTCCATGAGGGTGACTGGGACGTCCCACCGAAACAACATGAGAGAAAGAAGCTCAGACGACTGCATCATAGGCACTCATCTAGGAATGGGTAATTTCCTGCATGTGATAACTACTGTCAGTACAAAAACTGAGGCTTACATTGGTTACAACTCTTGTGCCCCCATTGTTCCATGTCCAGCCTCCAACCCATGTTTCATGCCCTAGAATCATTCACCCTTATGGGGCCTTAAACAGCCAGCCATGTAAGGTCTGATGTTTATGGTTCAATAACACTTCTGCTCTGAGCTGAGCTTGCAAGCACCTTATTGCTCTACCTGTTTATTAGTTCACCAGCTTCAGCAACAAACTGAATTGCAGTCAGCTGGTCCCTCGTGATTTTAGATTTAGTGCTGTCTTATCAAAGCCTTGCAACTCCATATTTATGTTTGTTTATTATATTTTTACACTGTTTGAAAGTGGCAGGTCATCTTTCAAGACAAATAATCCAGTTAGAGGTGTCCAAAATTGCATGGAATAAAATGCTTCTGTTGTAAACAGTTATCAGTTTTGGCATACAAGGTTTTGTTTTGGCAGCAACCATTTGCGTTTTGTCAGCTTGCTATAGGGTTCTGTGTGCTGGAAAGTGCTCTTTCTCCACCTCAGGTACTTTCACTGAGCCTCCAACTCCAGGGGAAAGACAATGTGGGGATGGGACCTCTTTCCCTGAGTCCCCTGATTTGAAACATGTGGGTACCATTCAGCACTTGTCTAGCACCTCTTAAACTTTTGCCATTGCTTTTATTCACTCATTTCTGCCATTTGTCATCTAACTACACCAACAACCTGTAGATATCAGGAGTGTACACAGAGTTGGAGAGTGCGTATGCGGGGAAGAACAGCAAGCATCTACAGAGTCACTCCTCACCAGGGACTGAGGGCATGGGCCATGCTGAGAGCCATGCACTCACTCGCTCCTTCACTCTGTCTAACCCAGGTACACTCATAATGCCATCTGCTGAATCTGAAATCAAACAGATGGGTGTTGTTTGATAAGGTAAAGTAGAATACAATCATAGTCCTATTCAAGCTGAATTAATTACCAGAAAAGGTTCTGCAATACATACTGTAAAAGAATTTGCAAGCCCAGCTTTATTCAACAGGCTAAACTAGATGACAACAGGGACACAATGCTCGACGGTGTTTGTTATCAAGTTTTTTTGTAATAACACTAACATGGGGATCATTAGAACAGGACTGTTACTGAGGGAGCTATGTGTACAGTTAAGGAAGTTCATTGTACATTTACAAACCCAGCCACTAGGGATGCACAAGCCAGTGTATTTATTCGTGCCGGTCCCAAGCCCGGGTAAATGGGGAGGGTTACGTCAGGAAGGGCATCCGGTGTAAAACTTTGCCAAATCAATATGATTGATTCCATTGATTCCAACGATACAGAATTCCATACCGGATCGGTCGAGGCCCGGGTTAACCACGACCGCCATCAGTGCTGTTAGCCTACAGGGTGCTGGTGGAAATTGGACTACTGTTGGCCAAAGAAGAAGAAGAAGAGGAGGAAGGCATGTCCAGAGGGAGAAGGAGAGAAAGAAGGAGAGGAGAGTGGAAGTGAGGGTAGGGACTTTGAATGTTGGCAGCATGACTGGTAAAGGTAGAGAATTAGCTGATATGATGGAGAGAAGGAAGGTTGACATTTTGTGTGTGCAAGAGACTAGATGGAAGGGTAGTAAGGCCAGGTGTATTGGAGGAGGGTTTAAACTGTTCTACCATGGTGTGGATAGAAGGAGGAATGGAGTAGGTGTTATCCTGAAGGAAGAGTATGTGGAGAGTGTTTTGGAAGTGAAGAGGGTGTCAGGGAGGGTGATGAGTTTGAAGCTGGAAGTTGAAGGTGTGATAATGAATGTTGTTAGTGCTTATGCTCCACAAGTTGGTTGTAAGATGAAAGAGAAGGAAAAATTCTGGAGTGAGTTAGATGAAGTGATAGAGAGTGTACCCAGGGGAGAGAGAGTGATGATTGGTGCAGATTTTAATGGTCATGTTGGTGAAGGGAACAGAGGTGATGAGGAGGTGATGGGTAGGCATGGTGTCAAGGAGAGGAATGCTGAAGGTCAGATGGTTGTTGATTTTGCAAAAAGGATGGAAATGGCTGTAGTTAATACTTATTTTAAGAAGAGGGAGGAGCACAGGGTGACGTATAAGAGTGGAGGAAGATGCTCACAGGTGGATTATATTCTTTGCAGGAGGGTCAGTTTGAAAGAGATCAGAGACTGCAAAGTAGTGACAGGGGAGAGTGTAGCTAAACAGCATAGGATGGTGGTCTGTAGGATGACCTTGGAGGTCAAGAAGAGGAGGAAAGTGAGGGCAGAGTCGAGGATCAAGTGGTGGAAGCTGAAGGAGGAGGACTGCAAGGTGGAATTCAGGCAGGAGTTAACACGGGCACTGGGAGGTGTCGAAGAGCTACCGGATTGCTGGGAAACTACTGCAGAAGTGATCAGGCAGACGGCTAGAAATGTACTTGGTGTGACATCCGGAAGGAAGAAAGAGGATAAGGAGACCTGGTGGTGGAACCAAGAAGTCCAGGAGTGTATTCAAAAGAAGAGAGAGGCAAAGAAGACATGGGACATACAGAGAGATGAAGGAAGTAGACAGGTGTACAAGGAGATGAACCGCAGGGCGAAGAAAGCAGTGGTGAAGGCCAAAGATAAGGTGTTTGGTGAATTGTATGAGAGGTTGGACAGTAAAGAGGGAGAAAAGGACCTTTACCGATTGGCTAGACAGAGAGACAGATCTGGGAAAGATGTGCTACAGGTCAGGACGATTAAAGATAGAAATGGTAACGTACTCACAGGTGAACAGAGCGTGTTGAGCAGATGGAAGGAATACTTTGAGGAGCTGATGAATGAAGAAAATGAGAGAGAGAGAAGACTGGATGATGTGAGAAGAGTTAACCAGGAAGTGCAGCAAATAAACAAGATGGAAGTAAGGGCAGCGATGAAGAGGATGAAGAATGGAAAGGCTGTTGGACCGGATGACATACCAGTGGAAGCATGGAGATGTTTAGGGGAGATGGCAGTTGAGTTTCTGACCAGATTGTTTAACACAATCTTGGCAAGTGAGAAGATGTCTGAGGAGTGGAGACGAAGTGTACTGGTACCGATCTTCAAGAATAAGGGTGATGCACAGAGCTGTAGTAACTATAGAGGGAGTGAAGTTATGGGAAAGAGTAGTGGAAGCTAGGTTAAGAAAAGAGGTGAGGATCAGTGAACAGCAGTATGGTTTTATGCCGAGAAAGAGCACCACAGATGCAATGTTTGCTCTGAGGGTGTTGATGGAGAAGTACAGAGAAGGTCAGAAGGAGCTGCATTGTGCCTTTGTGGATTTGGAGAAAGCATATGACAGGGTGCCTAGAGAGGAGTTGTGGTTTTGTATGAGGAAGTCTGGTGTTACAGAGAAGTATGTGAGAGTAGTTCAGGATATGTATGAGGGCAGTGTAACAGTGGTGAGATCTGCAGTGGGAGTGACGGATGCATTTAAAGTAGAGGTTGGATTACATCAAGGATCAGCACTGAGCCCGTTCTTGTTTGCAGTAGTAATGGACAGGTTGACGGACGAGGTTAGACAGGAGTCTCCGTGGACGATGATGTTTGCTGATGATATTGTGATCTGTAGTGAGAGTAGGGAGCAGCTTGAGGAGAACCTGGAGAGATGGAGATATGCTCTGGAGAGGAGAGGAATGAAAGTGAGTAGGGCAAAGACAGAATACATGAGTGTGAATGAAAGGGAGGAAAGTGGAGTGGTTAGGATGCAGGGAGTGGAGGTAACAAAGGTGGAGGAGTTTAAATACTTGGGATCAACAGTTCAGTGTAACGGCGAGTGTGGAAGAGAGGTGAAGAAGAGAGTGCAGGCTGGTTGGAATGGGTGGAGAAGAGTGGCTGGAGTGATTTGTGACAGACGCGTACCAGCTAGAGTAAAAGGGAAGGTTTACAGGACAGTAGTGAGACCAGTTATGTTGTATGGGTTGGAGACGGTGGCACTGACGAAAAGGCAGGAGGTGGAGCTGGAGGTGTCAGAGTTAAAGATGCTGAGATTTTCGTTGGGTGTGACGAGGTTGGACAGGATTAGAAATGAGTATATTAGAGGGACAGCTCAGGTTAGACGTCTTGGAGACAAAGTTAGAGAAGCAAGGTTGCGTTGGTTTGGACATGTGCAGAGGAGAGACGAGGATTATATTGGAAGGAGGATGTTGAAGATGGAGCTGCCAGGAAAGAGGAGAAGAGGAAGACCAAAGAGGAGGTTTATGGACGTGGTGAGAGAGGACATGCAGGTGGTCGGGTTGAAGCAGGAAGATGCAAAAGACAGGAAGAAATGGAGACAGTTGATCCGCTGTGGCGACCCCTAAACGGGAGCAGCCGAAAGAAAAAGAAGAAGATTGTACATTTACATTTACATTTACGGCATTTAGCAGACGCTCTTATCCAGAGCGACTTACATGTCCTAATTACAGGGACAGACCCCCTGGAGCAACTCAGGGTTAAGCGTCTTGCTCAGGGACCCAGTGGCAGTAGTGCTAGAGGTGGGATTCAAACCGGGGACCTCTTGATCCAGAGGTCCGTAGGCAAGTACCCTACCACTAGACCACCGCCACCGCCATTGTAAAAGTTACAGACATTATAAATCTGTTATCTGATATTCCAGAAATATGTTTTGCTTATTGTTCTTGTAGAAACAACCAGTGACACAGTCTGCTATCCGACAGTCTCCTTTATAGGTCTCCAAGTATTATGAACAGTCTGTCCTTTAATTTCCAAAACTTCACCAGGCCACCACCATACTTCACTCAGGACATTATGTTACTTTAGGCAGTAATGTATAAATACTTTGTGTATAAATACTCTACTTTTGGCCCATTTGGTCATAGTGATGATTAACATTAACTGATGATTAACATGGCTTTGGATGATGGATGCACGATTACTCATCAGTAATAACTTAAAACCTTTATCCACCAAAGAGGAATCCAAGTATCAAATTTTGAACCATGTGGAGCATTTTGAATTAAATTAAATTGGTTTCAGAACCTGAAAATTTGGTTTCCAGCTAGAATCAAAAAGTTGTTGTTATTTCAGTCAGAACTGTAACAGCGTTATTGAGTGTATCGATTCCCTTGTTTACTTCTATTGTGTAGTCCTTCTGTTAATGAGACAGTTGGTAACAGCGTTTCCTATACAGATTGGTGAAAGTACAGGCTGGCACCAGGGTCCAAAGAGTTCAAACAAGAACCTCCCCAGATAAAACTAATGCAGCTTGAATAGGGCTCATGACTTTGATAAAACTTATAATAACACGCTATAAAAAAGGTAACTAGACAAATAAATTTAGTAACAGTTAAAGTTACAGACACATTTATGCTTATCTAACATTTCTTATGGTTACTTGTAATTTGTTTTATCTCCTTGCCTCCTTTTAGTCTGAGAAATTTGTTTTTGTTGTCCTTCATCCTCCTTATAGCTCATTGTTATTTACAGGTAACCGTAAATCAGGTCTGTCTCTGACTTGGAAGGAGCCCTTCCCCAGCCCTGAACTTTACCAGCACACTGCCCCTTCTCCAGGAAGCGTGGACTCCAACCCCTATGTGTGCTTAGACAGCCCTCCTGCTTCCCCTCAGCATGTGGATGAAGCCCCCAGCCCTCTGACCCGCCGCAGGAAACTCTTTACTTTCTCCCGACCACCCCGCAGCCGAGACACAGATAAGTTCTTAGATGCTCTGAGTGAACAGCTTGGCCACCGCGTCACCATTGTGGATGACTTCTTGGGAGGCGAGAACGACTATGAGGAGGTTTGTGTGTGTCAAAAGAGAAAAAAAACTACATTCATCATTACTTATATCGTGATTAATGTCCCCTTATTGCAAAAAAACAAAAAACAAATATGTATTCAGCAGTAAACATCAGCTTTAATTGTTTTTAAAATAATTTTATACCCAAAGGTTGCAGAAGGATACATAGCATTTTGGAATTACAATTTTTAAGAAAGAATTGAAGCTCATGATTTCCTGAAGATAACAGGAATCAAAAGGGGTGGGTGTGGTCAAAGTTACCTTGATTTTTAGTGTTTAGGTACCACTATTGGTCTCTGCTAAAATTTAAATTTTAAACTTTCATAACTTAAGTGAAACTTGTGACACCGGACATAATGCTACCATAGCCGATGGCCATAAGGGAGGTACCCCCTAGGCTCAGCATGGTATTCTTCCAGAAAGCCTGAGGGAGCTCTAGCCCCATATTAACACCGCACTTCCCCTTTTAGAGTTTACCTGACATAATCAGGTAACTAATGTATTTTCCTAGTATCATTATCTAGGGTCACCGATGATATATGATTATCTGATATCTTATATTAGCCAGTCCTACAGTGCAGTATAAAGATGGACAGTTTTTGAACATGGTAAATTCTGTCTTTGCTAGATGAGTTTCCAGGATGACCAGGAGAACATGTCCCGTCAGCTGAGCAGCGCCAGCAGCGAGGATCACAGCAGCGAGGACTCGACCTCTGTCACATACTCATCTGGATCAGATCATATTCCACCTCCACCCCAGAGCCCTCCACCTCCACCCCCACCACTACAGTTCACAGACCCACCCTCTCCAATAAGCCTCACCCCACAGCACTTACCCCAGCCACCCCCTGCCTTCCAGAACCACCCAATTATTGCTCCTCCGCCACCCCCACCTCGTTTCTTTCTGACTAACCGGCCATCGTTGCACAAGGTGCTGCCTACCCATGAGGAAACCAGGTTCCAGCACCAGCATCCCCTGCAGTCCTCTCCTCAGCCTGTTCAACCCATCCACCAATTACACCAGCCCAAGGCTCACCCCATCCTACAGTCCTCTACACATACTTCCCCACAGCCATCACGTGTGTCATCACGTCCCCCACTAAAACACCAGGCCCAGTCCATCTACCAGAGCCAGCAGAGCACAGTTCCTCGGAGCTCACCCATTCAGCCTAAAGCTCAAAGTCACCCCCCTCATCCCTCACATGAGGTCTATGAGAGTACTCTCTCCCACAAGATACCACCACCACCACCACCACCTCCACTGCCCCCACCCTGTGACCCTCCACCACTCCCCAAAACAAGCCCTCAAGCTTCTGACACCAACCACATGAGTGTTAAAAGACTCCGCTGGGAACAGGTGGAGAACTCAGAGGGCACCATCTGGGGACAGGTTAGTTAGGTCTAATATAAACAACTGTACAGTTCGGTTGTCATATTAATGGGAGACTGCAAATGAATATAGTATTTTTTTAAACAATAGATTTTACAGTCAGTTTCCAGTTTATTACACACCCTATCAAATATTTTTTGTATTGTGCTGTGTGTAAAAAATTACATGTGCGTATGCAGACAATATGTTATCTACATTAACATGCATTTGCTTGCATATGGCTATATAAACATATAGGATATGTATGAGGGCAGTGTGACAGTGGTGAGGTCTGCAAAAGGAGTGATGGAGGCATTGAAAGATCAAGGACCAGCATTCAGCCTTTTCTTGTTATATTTTAAGGTTTTATAAATGACTCATTCGCTTTCAGTTTCTAATTTCATCAGATAAATGAAATAGCTTATTCAGTTACAACAGAATCATCTAAGCAGTGTGTCATTCTGGGCATTTATAACATTTCTTATTATTTCTACAATTTATTTATACATCTCAAACATTTTAGTTACAATATAATTAAAGCATAAATGTAACCACCTACAGATGTGCTAATGATCTCATACTGTTCAATTCTGCTTGGCAGCTTGGAGATGACCCTGATTATGGTAAATTAAGTGACATGGTGAAATACCTTGATTTGGAGCTACACTTCGGCACGCAAAGAAGTTCCAGTAAGTTCAGCCATTCTTTTGTATGATTTTTTAATATTGTAAAATAATACATGCATCTGTATCATAGCAGAGCCTAACTAATCTTTTGTGAAACTGGGCTCCCATGTGTTACCTGTGCACTATACTTGAAGTACAGATCTCATGTGTTGTCTGTGTTTGTGCTTTTACAGCTCATGATGTGTGCCATCTCTCACTGGAGTCCTTTCAGTCTCTCCGTTCCCATCATCCTCCCCAATTCACTGGCACCTCAGCATTTCTCTTTATTTTCATGAGCCTCCATTTATTGTCTCGGCTGCTGGTGCCAGAACAGATCCTTACATAGTAATTAAATGTGTCAGTCTCTCTTCCAGAGCCCACCTTTCTGCCCGAGAGCTTTAAAAAGAAAGACGTGGTCGAGATTCTCTCCCATAAAAAGGCTTACAACGCTTGTGAGTATGAGCCAGAGCTACTTCGCAGAGG
This sequence comes from Hepsetus odoe, assembly GCA_017165825.1. Taxonomy (NCBI): domain Eukaryota; kingdom Metazoa; phylum Chordata; class Actinopteri; order Characiformes; family Hepsetidae; genus Hepsetus; species Hepsetus odoe. Next base: position 18,164,720 of record CM029378.1, read on the forward strand.
ATTCTTCCAGGTTGTGCCCTAGAATGAGTCAGAAAATCAATAGAAAATACCTGTGGGCCTGTGCTGTTGCAAATGTTTTATGTAAGTCAGTAATGTCTTATAAAGAGGTACACTTTGAACCACAGAGTCTTAGTACATTCCTTTTGGCAAGAAAAGCTGATAAATATTGTATTCTTAGTGTCAAACACAATTTTTATCATTTTCTCTCTTTTTTATGGCACAGATAAGAAACTGACTTCTTTCTTAGATGTTAAACTGAAAAACTGGCAACTATTTAATTTACATAAATTAGATCAGCTAAGGCAAGACATGTTTTCTTTTTTACTGTTGTATCGGCACAGTGTGGCTAAAGTACCTTATGAGTAAAAAAGCTTATACCCCATTAATAAGCATTGTGGAAACTGCAAACCTGACTCATTGTGCACTTGCCTTGAAGCACATTGAGAAACAGACTTGCTTATTTGTCTGCCATTGTATGTCAAACTTCTGTGTATAAAATGGTCAAAAGTACAACTTGCAAAAGGCTGTTTTTCTTTCAAAAGGTTCTGTAACAGTATAGTCAACTCCTTAATGATTGGCATCCTTGCTAAGGAATGGTAGAAAGGACTTACTTTGTAAAATATAACTGACACAGACACTAGACACTCATGGAACTGGGACCATTACCATGGTCATTTGAGACTAAACTGGAGCTTTTTGGCTACAAACACTCAAATAGCTTTGATTTATACAAAAGGATGGTTGTGTAGAAAAAAAATCCTGATCCCCACAGTCAGATGATCTGTGATGTTTAGGGACTGTTTTTTCTCCAAAAACCCTAAAACCTTGTCAGGGTACATGGCATTATAGGAGGAGCTGTAGTGGGGAATCCTGAAAAGGATCTCATAGCTTTTACATATACATTTACAGCATTTAGCAGACATTCTTATCGAGAGCGACTTCCAATTCCTGATTACAGGGACAACCCCCCTGGAGCAACTCAGGGTTAAGGGTTTTGCTCAATGGTGGAAGTGCTTGAGGTTGAATTCAAACCTGCAACCTTTTGGGCCATAGCAAAGTATCCTAACACTAGACCACCACTATTCACAAATTAAAATGGGATTTAATTCAGAATTAATGGAAAAGACTGATAAGTGTTGTTACATGGACAATCACCATTACATAAAAAGGGAGATAATTTAGGGTGATAGTTATCCTTGCCAAATTTTTTCTCAATTTCAGTGTAATTAAATTGTTTTTTTTTTCTTTATTTTCTAGGGTGCCAATAATTATGGAACTGAATATATAGTTCATAGTGTCAGAAACCACATCAGAAGCAAATCTATTTGGCAAGTGTAGAGTGAATTTGTTTCAAGGTCATTAGTTCAAAGCAAACGGAATCAAATGAAATTCGTCTTCTAAAGTCAGTTTTGGAGATTTGAAGTTTTTTTGCAGTGCTGGTTAAGCTGATTGTGCTTAATGAGTCTAACTGCTCTTCTCAGCCATTCTCATAGCACACTTGAAGCTGTCCCCTGCAGAGCTGCGCCAGGCTCTCATGACCATGACCACAGAGCGTCTGGAGCCTTCACACATCAAACAGCTGCTCCTCTACGCCCCCGATGACGAGGAGGTCAAACAATTCCAGCAGTATGACCGGGATCCTTCCAAGCTCAGTGAACCCGACCAGTTTGTCCTTCAGGTGCGACAAACAGCAGAGACTCCATCAGTCTCCACTGTTTTTGAAGGACAAGAATAAATAATGCCTGAAAAATGTGGCAATTTGGAAATGTGGGAATGCTTGTAGTTGGATATTAATTTTTGTGTGTATTCCAGATGTTGTTAGTGCCTGAGTATAAAACCAGATTACGAAGCCTTCTTTTTAAGACCACCCTGCAGGAGAAAACTGAAGAAATGCGAGCTGGCTATGAGTGCATCTACAAAGCTTCCTTAGAGCTCAAGAACAGCAAGAAACTGGCAAAGATCTTAGAGGTAAAGCACTTTTACAGGTCAGAACAGTGGAACACTTCTAAAATGAGCAAGCAGCAGCTGGAAATGTTAATGTTATGAATGATGTATTATATTCATAAACAATAATGTTCTGCATTGTTAACATATATATAAATACTGTTATGCTCTTTTATTTCAGTTTGTTTTAGCAATGGGGAATTATCTTAATAATGGCCAGCCAAAGACAAATAAAACAACAGGTTTTAAAATCAACTTTCTTACTGAGGTACAGTGCTCTGAATATGAAATATGATTTATTGTGCCAATATTTTGTATGGATTTAAAGAATATCTAGTAGCCAATGCAACGATTCCTGAATTTACCTATGAATGTTCATCTTTGTATCTCCACAGCTCAGTACTACAAAAACAGTTGACGGGAAATCAACTTTCCTTCATATTTTAGCCAAATCACTATGCCAACACTTTCCGGAACTGTTGAGCTTTGCAGCGGACCTTATAACCGTGCCCTTGGCTGCCAAAGGTAAATGTGACGCTATAAGGTTTAACCATCTGTCTGGGCATTATCTTTGTTATGCCAGAATGTCTTCAGCATGATTGTGCTTTTTGCAAACCCAGTTAATCAGAGGACCATTACAGCGGACCTTAGTGATCTCCATTCCACCATCCAGGAGATTAGAAAAGCCTGTCTGAAGATTCCATCCACAGCAGAAGATCGTTTCGCAGCAGTCATGAGTGTATCCTTAGAGTGTCCTAGAAAAAAAAGATGTGGTAAGACGTACAGCAGATTTTAAAATGTTTTGTGTATGAGACGTTTAGTTCTACAAAGATGTTTTTCCCTCTACCCTTTCATCTTGACCAGTGCTCATAGTGTGAAAGGCAGAAAAACACAGACACAGACAAACATATTTTGATATTTTGTACTTATCTGCACATACTCACACCCAGAGGCAAGTAAACTTCTTCAGTCCACTTGATGTGTAATGGACCTACCTGTCTCTAGACTATGGAAGGAAAATTAGATCACAGAGGAACCCACACAAAAATTGGGAGAACTTTCAATCTCCACCCAGGAAGGACCCAAACCTCACCAAATGTGGAACTTCCCATTGTCTTATTCATGTAGAAGAATGTGTGTATTCCTCTCTTGACCATGGCATCAGAGCTTCCTGGAAAACTCCCATCCAGCTGTGCAGTCTCTGGAATCGCTGCAGCAAAGAGCGATGGATGAGTTTGCCAAGGTAGCCTCATACTTTGGAGAGGACAGCAAGGCCACTACCACTGAAGCCTTCTTTGGCATCTTTGCAGAGTTCATCTCTAAGTTTGAGGTAAGGCCTGGCTTAATAATTCAAGAAATATAGGAGAAGAAGCGGATACTTTCCGCTTATCTTCAACAAAAGATGGTTCATTGTATAAAATATTGACATTTTACAGTAAGAACTTTTTGAAATAGTACACTATTATCAGTTTTCTTAAAATATTCAAGTATTCCACAATAATACTATTTTTAATAGTATCCCAAATCCCAAATCCTAAATCACACAAAACTGCTCAATCTCAAATAAACCAGACGAATGTTTTCATGTTTAATCAAATGTATTATCCTATAGATTTAAATGATTTCAGTTAAATGATGCAGACCAACCTTATTAGAAGTATAATCATAACACACTTTGTAAAATACCCCGTAAAATGTCAAATAAACTGGTGATGCCATTTCCAAATGAAATGATTAGTACGTGCTTCAGCTAATCAAAGTTGTACATTAAATGTAATCAGGTGCTGCTGATATCACTAACTTGAAAACACTTAATGTTGTTATCTCTTGTTATTTTGTAGTATATTTATGTTCATTTGTATTAATTGTAATATCCAGATAGATGCACAGAAGTGTAGATAAAAACCATCTATATTGTCAATGAACTGTTTTGCAGAGAGCACTAACTGAAACCCAGGCTACGGAAAACCCCAAAAGCCCCCGCATTGCCTCGCCCCTCGCCTGGTGAGAAGACACCTTACAATTGCCGCTGCTCTCCAGGGACAAGAGCGTCCATGTGCCAAGACCTCCACACAACAACACTGGAAGCAAAGAGCTCAATCTTAGATTAATTGTTTGACATAGATATATAAAAAGTTTACCTTCGACATGAAGAATATATATTTTATACAACTCTATACAGCCATTCAGGCAAAACTGTCAAATTTATGAACATATGTTAACATATGTTATTTATTCTAAATGAACATGGTTTGTATCATCCAGAATGATTAACATATAAAGTTTCTATGAATTATTCAGAATAATACAAAACAGCTCAGATTTCCAGCATCAACAAAGAATGCCAAGAATGTAATGAGACTGTCAGCACTTTAGGTTTCCTTCACCCACAGCTGATGGCTTTGTGCTCGGCTGTTCAGTATGATTCACTCTACTGACCAAAAGCGTACTAGTCTCATGCAGGCAGGCCACTGGACGGGCATCTGTCATCAGGATGTCCGATGTGCTTTATCTCAATGAGGAGAGGTTTCTTTTCTGCTCAGCATTAGTGTTGTCACTGTTGTCCCAGACCGGAGTGCATTGGGCAACGTGTGTGTGTGGTCCAGCTGATCTGTGGCGAAGCTGTGCATGAGAAGCTGCAGTGCGTGTCATGAAACTGACTGTCATCTATGATTCCTCTTGACGATTTGACGCTGAATGAAAACACATAGGTACAAATGTAGTCTATGAAATGGCACTGTGTTTACATCCTCCGTGTTTTATGTTTACACATCAAAATGATCATGCAGGTTGGCTGACTGCAGGTCATCTTTACACTCCAAGGATTGTTTGATACAGCATTATTAATGCCCCTTCCGCCTGATGTCATGTGTTCACAACAATTTACTGTAGCCTACTTATTAATTCCAGATGCATGATTTTACTTATTGCCTATCCTTGTGTCAAAAAAGCATCTTATTCTAAAAGATAAAAATGACAATTTGCATGTAGCACTGTTTATTTCTGTTAGTGGCATAATAATGTTATAATAATGCAGACCTCAGTCCATTTGTTTTCTTTAATCATTTACCTTACCATAAAATTAGTCGTGCTAGAAAGATTGTTTGCGTGAGTAGCAGAGTTATTCTTCTTCCTCGTGCAGTTTTATTTGGGCTTTGATTTCTATGGGCCACATATTGCTGCATTTTATTCAGTTGTCTGATTTATATTGCCTGAATAAACAACCCTACTGACAATCACACGTCATGTCTAAATCATTTCTTTAATTGAGTGGTGATCTGCACTACACTAATCATACTCACTCCTCCCCACTCACTGTATAGGCATTATTGTGCAGAAGAACACACTGAAAGCTTGCTGTGCTGTGACCTCGCAATGACAAGAGTTGTCACTTTCACTTCACTTTTTCACTTTTACCAAAACTTTGCATCAGAAGCACCAGAGATGTAGTCACTCCTAGTGGCCTAGTGGTTAGGGCTTTGGCCACATGATTGGAGGATTGGGGGTTTGAACCCCTTCCCAATAGGTTTCTCTGAGGTACCCTTGAGCAAGGTGCCATCCCCATCACTGCTCCCTGGGTGCTTTCAATAGCTGCAAAGTGTTTGAGTGTGCATGGGTTAAATGCAGAGGTCCAATTTTGTTGTGGTTCATTGTCTGCTGTGCTTTGACCTCGTAATGACAAGGGCTTTCACTTTAAAAGAACATTTTCTGACACTCCTTGGACACATTTTCTCTGAGCTGCTAATTAAGCATCACTTTCACACAATCACAATGTAACAAAGTGGTCGGCTGGTACCGCTACATATTTCTGTGATACTCGTTTAAATACATTTATGTCAGTTTTATGTATACAGCTCTGTTCATGGCCATCTTCACAACACAGCTTTACAGAATCAGGGTCCAAATGCATATTGAGCAAAGCTCCCAAAAGAAACCTTCGGCAGAACCAAAACTCAAAGAGGAACCCATTTTCCTCAGGTTGACATCAAAAAGAAAGAAGTGACATTAATAAAAACATGTCTAATATTAATATTGAAGTAGATTTAAACACTGAAGGCAGTACAGATTTATCTTGTGTTTTAAGCCAATAGCAATTATGTTGGTGTTTTGTGTAAGTCCGTGTTGCTTTGGTTATTGGATCCCTGATGGTGTAGCTGGTCTGGAGTACAGGTGTGAAGAAGACTGATGATGGCTGATCTGATCTACAGAACAGTAAGCCTAGACAGTGGTTGAGCCGAGCAGGTGGGTGGCGTTTCCCTTCAGTAAAAAAATTTCATACAGGTGCCCATCATACATGTGGTGAGCAGTGGACCATCTTGGAAAATAGTTACTTTTTAGGTTAATATTGCAAAAGTTAGGTGAACCTCCTTTTGCAGCTAACCAAGAAGGACAGAGGAAGAATTTAATGCAATGAGGAAACTTTTACTTGAACAGATTGTTGGACAGATCGATTACTTATTTATAAGATGTGTTTCCTTTTGCCACTTTTCAGCTCAGTTCAGATAATCCTAGTTTATACTCAATGTGGGACACATTGGTTGTACCTTGTACCTTGCTTTTTATAGTGTATACTAGTTCTCACCAGTCAGACATCACTACATCATAGTGAACTCATTAAATATTGCACTAGTGAACAGTTAGTGATTTAAGGCAAGTCTAGGGAAGAGTTCATTAATATTCAGTATCTGTACTTCCGATCCTTTGGAGATCCTTTGAGGCATAACTAATAACTTTGATGTTATAAAATTACTTTGATTTTGTTAAAATATGAGGGAAATGAGGGAAGAAAAATCTAAACAAAGTGGGGTTTTGGTGGTCTAGTGGTAGGTTACTTGCCTATGAACCAATGGCTAAAGAGGTCCCAGGTTCAAATCCCACCTCTAGCACTACCACCACTGGGTCCCTGAGCAAGACCCTTAACCCTGAGTGTCTCCAGGGGGACTGTCCCTGTAATTAGGACATGGAAGTCGCTCTGGATAAGAGCATCTGCTAAATAATGTAAAGTGAAGAAAAACTATACAAAAATGACACAAACATACTACAAAGTTAGCTATGATTTTAAAAACTATTTGGCGGATTAAATTGTCCAGTTTATTTAGACTTTGGGATATTTATTAATGAATGAAACAACAACAGTGACAACTGCAATAAAGTATCTGTATCGTTATGAGTGTAACAGTCTTTTTATTGGTATAATATGAAAGGGATTAAAAAATTAATGTGGGCAGTGGTGGCCTAGTGGTTAGGCCACAGGATCAAAAGACTGAGAGTTCAAACCTCCTACCAGTAGGTTGACCTCAGGTACCCCTGAGCAAGGTACTGTCCCCGTCACTGCTCCTCGGGCACTTTCATAGCTGTATATGACTACCAACAGTTTACGCCAGAGGAGAAAAATCCTGGTCTAGAAACATTAAATCCACTCCAGGATTTTGCTCCACCTTCACTGAAAGCCTACTGATGGTTCCAGCTCATCAGAGGCACCAGGGAGTCGGAGCAAAATCCTGGAGTGATCCTTTCTGGACCGGATTCTCCCAACTCTGAATTTACCATCAGCAAACATGAATACACACACATACCGGAAGTCCCTTTTTGCTGAGGTCGAAAAACACAAAACCACAAATAAGGTGTATTTTGTTTAAACCAAGTTACCTTTTAAATTGTGTGCGGTTTCATCGTTAGCCAGTTTATGCTAACGAAGGCCTGTTTTCGTTCAAACTCGAGTTAGCAGCCCCAGCTCTGAGTTCATTCTGAACATATGTGTGTGTATGTATAAAACTTCAAGTCTCTTTCTATCCACAGAAGAATATTATTCACAGGCTGGTTTTTGTGGCCATGATAAATGAGAGTCCGAGGCAGGACAGGGGCTCCTCGGTGGCCGGTAAGAGAATGTTTGGCTTCCTGTCAGGTTAGCTTAACAGCTAACATTGCCCTCACTAGTCCTAATAAAGATCATTGACTGCTGGAATAGGCTGCATTCATGTTTGACCATGTTTTGATTAGCTTAACATGCTCTTTCAGAGGTGGCCTAGTGGTTAGGGAGTTGGCCACAGTATCGGAAGAAGGGGTTCAAACCCCTTACCAGTGGGTACCCTTGAGCAAGGTACTGTCCCCGTCACTGCTCCCTGGGCGCTTTCATAGCTGCCCCCTGCTGCATGGTGTTTGCATGGGTTAAATGCAGAGGTCCAATTTCGTTGTGGTTCACTGTGTGCTGTGACCTTGTAATGACAATAGTCACTTTCCCTTTTCTTTCAGAATACTACGAGCAGTTTATCTCCAAACTCCAGAAGAGCTCGGTGACAGAAGCAGTTAGTGGGACACTGCTGCTGTACCCTTCATGTGTCCTTCACTTGGTGGAGGTTGGCAACAGTTTAGGTTTAATCCTTGAAACTCTGCATTTATTCCCTTTTACATTTAATCAGATGTTAGTTAGGGAGTCTGATTTGTTAGCTAACCTCCATAAACCTGAAAATCTTGTGCCCGTTGTGAAAATGAGGCACTTTTCTCCCTTCATCTCCTGGCAGGCCTCGTATGAAGTGCTCCGACAGATCCTGAAAGACCTGAGTGATATGGAGACAAGCTCTGAGTGAGAACATTCACTGAATCTTAATCTACAACCGATCGCAACACATTTCAACTCCGCAGACTGACAGTGTTGTAGAGGTCTGCCAAAGTCATTTTCATCAGTAATTATGAGCAAACAAGGTCCATTTAAGTTGGTCTTTAATGCAGGCCCCAAATTCACTTTCCCTTCATGGCCAAATGTATGTGGACATCTTGCTGTTTCATAGGTCAAGTTATTTCAGTGTCTGTCGCTAAAATCTGAATAACCTCAATTGCACAGGCATGTCATTTCCAGTCAGTGACTCCCTGCAGAAAAAAACAGACTGAGCATACATTTTTACGGTGACCATTTAAGGGCGCCAACAAGGTTCAGATTCAGAGTGAACTTTGTTCTGAACATTTACGGTATTACGTAAAAACATTGTAAGTCACTCTGAACAAGAGCATCAATGCCTAACAACAGGGACAGTCACCCTGAAGCAACTCAACAAGGGTTAAGGGTTTTGCTCAGGAACCCAACGGTGGTAGTGCTGGAGGTGGGATTTGAACCTGTGAACTCTTGGTCCATAGATCCATTGGCAAGTATCGCCACAGACCGCAGCACTTTCTCTCTGAATTTAACCCATACACTATTGGCAGCCATATCTAGGGAGCAGTGTTGGGGACAATACCTTGCTCAAGTGTAGCTTAGATTAATTTACCTGTCCAGGACTCGAACCCATGAATTTCCGGTCATGGGATCAGGCGCCTGACCACTAGGTCACCACTGCTCAGAGCTACCGAAATGTAAAAAGCATAGGCAATCATGCAGTGGGCCACACAGGGTCCTAAAACTGGAGTGCCATGTGCTGAAGCATTTAGTTTGTACCATCTGGAAGTCTAATTATACCTTTATTATACTGAGGGTGGTAGACGCCAGGAGAATGACATTGCAAACTAGTGGAGACTATCCGTTTGAAACCTGACTAATCTGCTCAGAACCTCAAACTTAGTCCTGCCAAGTGATTAATTGGTGCAGCAACTGCAGGCCAGACCTTACTGCCAACACCCAAGCTTGATAAAGCTCCTGTTACTAGAAGTGAATCCCCATTTGGCCAGTTAGTTTTAGTGCACATAACATAAAACAGTATAAAAGCTTGCGAGGCTCTGGCTGATGTTTTATTTTCCATTTCTTTGTTTTATTGAAGTTCTTTATTGAAGGACTCCAGGGTACTGGTGGTGTCTCATTGTCTGCCAGGGCAAACGTTTCCCTCTTGGGGTTACTGGTTTTTGAAGGTTCCTCTGAAGCTGGAAGATGCATTTCGCCAGAAACCGCCTGTAGAGGTTCTGGTCCCAGATAGCCTCGCACTGATATATAAGCTGTGTGCATCTCTGAGGAATCCCAGGGTAATTTTTTACAGAACACTTATGGAACACTGCGGTGTGTTTAAGGTATTAAAAAAATCACTCTTTTTACTAGATGAGCTCACAGTCACTCCCATCTAAAGTAAGGCACTGTAACAATGTAAAATACAGGTATGCAGCCTGAAGAGGGTGCACAGCATAATATTGGTCGGTCACCCATTGCCTTTCAGAATAGCTTCAATCATTCACAGACATAAACTTAATTAATTGGAATGCTGTCATACAGTTCCTTCCATACAATACATATAATTTGGTATATTTTAAAAATGTCTCTTTGCATTGCTCAGGTGTGCAGGTTTTGTGCTCTATACACAAGGACATGCACTGGTCAAATAAAGAACTTATAATGCCTGTGCTAAAAAAAAACCCTAATATTTTACTTCAATATTCAAGTTTCTCTATAATTACTGGCAGCCATGGTGAAAACAGATTCAATAAAATTTTAATGAGACCATGTTTGATCAGCCTAGTCTTTCACAGGGAATTGTAGATAAAAGCACATTTTGTCTAAAAAAAAAAAGAAACCACATCAAGATAAGAAACATAAATGTTTTGTCAATTAAAAAACAAACTTTAGCATTTTTAATGAAACACTTATAAAAGATTTTCTCTTTTTTTTTTTTTTTTTTTTTTTTTAAGTGTTTCATTAAAAATGCTAAAGTTTGTTTTTTTAAGAGCTTGAATTTTTTCTATTTTTAGTGTGAGGTTGATTAACAGCTGACCTGCTTTCTGTATATAGTCATTAGCATGTAATCTTTAGATGTTGTTTCACAGGGTGACTGTGAAGGGCATTATGCTCAGCAGCAGACATCCCTGCTGGAAGAGGAAAGTGTGATACATCTCTGCCAGAGCAAAGTGTTACACTCTCCAACAACCTATCTTAAGGCCTATACAAAACCAGTCAACACTGTCATGGAGTCAGGTAGGTATTATTTGCTGTAAAATATTTAGATTACTTGGCATTTTTATCTTAAATATGATGTCTATGTTTTCAGAACTTGTGTGGCCAACGCATCGGCGACTGTACTGGTGGAGAATGTAAAAAAGAACAAAGGAGACATTTAGGATCTAACAAAATGGGAAAAATGCAGTCAGCAATACACAAAAATAATAAAAAAAAAAAAAAAAAAAAAAAAAAAAAAACCATAGCAAGACTTGTCACTGTGCTTTTATTAAATCTTAAGCAGTAATACCAAGCAGTCCTACTTTTCTACATGGTTTAAGTTCAAAAGGTTTTGGTTTTTTTTTTCTTCTGAACTTTTAATGCACCATAAACATGTATAGTTTCAGTTCATTTTTCAAAAAGATAAGGCAGCAAGGTAAAGGCAAGGCCAGTGAATATACATATTGTAAAGAATGTTTTTTAGTGTCGTGGTTTTATGGGTGGCACAAGCGGAAAGTAGTTTTGTACCACTTGGTACCACTCAAGATCCTTTTGGGAACAAAGTTAAACATTCAGTAACACAAACATGCACATTTTTGACCCCTTGAAAAGACTGTCATGCTCTTTGTCAGTTTGTTGTTTGTCAATTTAAACAGATAAATAATACAGCATTGGCTTCAATATTTCTCAAACAAGGTTGAATTATGAATTTAGAAGGAACATGTTAATGCTCCAGGATGAGACAAAAGTTGAAGGCAGAGTAATAACCTTTTAGTGTGTGTATACCTTATAAAGTAGGTAATTATTTGCATGTAGTGTTTGCATGTAGTTCTAATCACAATAGGCATATTAAGGCTTGTTTAAAAAGAAAACTAGGAACAGTCAGTATATTTAAGCTCTAGGGAATGTGTAGAAAATGATGTACAGAGATGTAGGACAGTTTTCAATAGACAAAATTAGGATTACATTAGCTGACTGGAAACCAGCAGTCATAGGCCTAAAGCCACAGTATATGGTTTCTACTTACTATCATCCACAGTCAAATATTTTTTTTTTTACTTTCCTTTTAACTAAGGTCACTTAACACACCAACAAGTACCTCAAACCAGTATTTTTTTTTTCCTATGGAACAGAAAATTCATCCAATTCCACCAACTTCTTTTCAATAAAATAAATCTGGAAAAGAGACAAATCTTTAACCTGTTTACGGTCATGTCCTGATTCCATATCTCTTTTCTTCCTTTGTCATCGTCTGTTGAAATCTTTAGAAAAAAGCTGAGGAGCACTTTGGTAAGTGGGTGAGAACAGCAGCGTTTAAGTTAGATACGTTTTGGACTTCCTTACAGAATGGTGCTCTCTGAGTCCAGGTCAGCATCCTTTAGCTGGGTGATTGGCTGCTGCTCTAAGACAAGGTCTCGATCCAGCCCTTTGAATGGCATCCCAACATCTGCACAGATACAGTAGATCTTTTACAACATGTCATCTATTTAGGTTTCAGGATGCAAAGTAGAAAAAAAACTAAAACAAGCTGAATTTTTTTGTCATTTTTTTGTCAAATATTATGCCAACCTATAAATGCTTTAAAGCTGCTTCGTAATCTTTAATTTTAAATGCCTTCCAGAGGGGTGTATCTCAAAGTCTTTCAACTGTTTAGTCAATGGATGCAGATATAAAGATTGTTTGCAGAACTGAAAAGACGACTTCTAGTAAAACTGAGGCTAAAATGTTCAGGATGTAAAACATATACGTTTGTTAAATGAATTTTTTCAACAGAAGGTGCCTCACCCATCGCTTTGTAAGCAGAGTTGCAGATGCCATTGCTGTCTGTCGCTGCACTCTGTGGCTGCGGCGGAGGGGGGACGGTGGGTCTGTTGCGCGGTTTGGGCACAGGCCGAGGACGCGGAAGAGAGCCTGACTGAAACTGGGAGGGAGCACTGTTGATGTCAGGAGAAATGACCATTGGTGGAGGTGTATTGGGGGGAGTGGGAGTGCTTGGTGGAGATGGGTCATCTGGTGCCTCTCCTGCTGTCTGATGTTGAGCTTTGGGCTGGAGAGGCGGCGTAACCTGTGTAGGAGGCTCAGGGGGTGGATGGTTAGGCGCCTGAAGCGGAGGCTGGTTGCTTGAGTGCCGTCGGGGGGTCATGCTGTGTTGGGCTGCTAGCTGAGTTGGGCTCAGAGTAGTTGGAGAGGGGCTAGAAAGAGGCCTAGGAGATGGGGAAAGAGACTGAAGGGCACCAGAGGAGGAATGTGGATTTGACAAACCACCCAGATGACCTGAAGATGGGTTGGCTGGTTTGGGAGGTGCAGGAGCTGGTTTCTTTGCCCCTGTTTAAAGCAAATATAGAAAAGGTATACATACATCAATACTGCTTCATCAATTCATTAGTAAACACTGACTGTCAACATGTTCAGGCAAAGGCATATGTAAATATTATTTAAATAAATGTTTATTTAGCAGCTGGCCAGTGGCTTCTTGATGAACTTCAAGCTACTGAGCTTTCAGGATTAAATGCAATGATTGATAACTGTCCATCATGACTATCCATAACAGCTGTTGCAAAAGAATGTAAAAAAAACAAAAACAAAAAAAACATTCTGAAGTGCTTTTTTAGGAGTGTTGTGTGTTCACCTCTCCGTCCTGTGTGAGGGCTCAGCCCCGATGATCCTGTGACGGGGGGTGTCATGCTCAACAGTGCTGAACCTCCGCTACCATTTCTCTGAGCTGGAGGCGTGGACGCTGAGTCACGGGACCTGGAGCTGCCAAAAGAAAAGCTGTTTAATGATTGCGTTGATAATCTAATGAGCAATTTTTACTGTTAAGGAGATCTGAGAACCATTGTCATTAGCTTCATTGGTTTAAAAAAATAATAATAATAATGATACATCTACACCATTAAAACTTGATCTGCTACATAGCAAGAGAACAACAACAACAAAAAAAGCAATCATCACATAGTGATTCTTAACAATACGCAATATTTTATAAACTTATGTGAAATTGGTCCGTTTTACTTTTTTAGATTTAGGGCAATGTCAGCCATAACTACTAAAAACTTTTGCCCGCAAGACTGAGTGATGTATAACGTTTTTATTTGAAGAGGCGTTTAGAAGTGCACACGAAACATGTTCACTCATAAAAAGCCCCGCTGTATTCTCCGTTACTGTAAATCTCTGTCAAAAGGTGTAGGCTGATAGCAGTCTTCTCCCGTTTCTGCTCATTTGCTCAGAATTAAGGGAGCAGAATGTACAGCCAAAGGAAGAAGAGTCTTAAAGGAATGATTCCTTATATATGAAAACATGCCATTTTATGTTTCTCAAAACAAAATTGCTCGGTAAACCAAAATAAACTAATATATCATAATTTTGTTTCCATTATGATTTTAAGCAGACCGTAGCATTTTACATATTGTTTCTCAAGAAGCAGTCCTTCACCACAAAGCACATCACATGTTTTGTCACCCCTGTTACTTTCAACCCTTTTACCCTAGAATGGTCAGCAGGTTGACAGAAAGAATTTACTTTTACATAAAAATTAAAAACTTTAATAGTTAATTGTCTAACTTTTTTCCAGTTTACCCATTTTATACACTACAATAATCAGATTGATAACACTACTGTTCTGCTCTAGCTTGTTGCAGAGGTTCACCACTGTTTACATCTGCCAACAACTATTTTTCTGTTAATTAATCTATTGGCTACTCTACAGATTAGTCGGTTAGTCTATTTTATATGATTGTCTATTATACATATACTTTTTCAACAAAAATCAAATTGACCATTTAATTTCAGCTCAATTTATTTGGGCAAAAAACTGTGAGACTGTATGCCAAACAAACTGTAAACAAGCATCAAGTGCCAGATCACCTTCCTGTTTTTGCTGCATAGGGTCTTTAAAAACTTTACTGAACCTCTTTCGCTTATAAAAATGTTACTTATGTATAAAACAAATGTTACTTATAAAAATCTTTTAAAGAGAAAAAGACAATTAGATATTCTCCTGAAGACATTAAGGAAGTACATCAACTCTAAATGAGCATAATCACTTATGAAAATAAGGAAATTATTTAATAATCTCATTTGCAAACATTTAATGTAGCAACGGGACCTTTTATAAACACGAGATTTTCTGCAAATGTGGATTTAAAACCTTTTAAAACAATACTTTGTCAGTAGCAAGCTTGACAAATGACATACATGTTGGTTTTATTACTAAAAAATAAAATGAGATGGCACAGCACTTTCTTCTTGAAATCCATCCAACATTCAGAGTGGCAAATGGCATGTTTTCATATAATGACCTGAACGATTAATCTAAGGCAGAACCTATAAAGCTGCACTATGCTGAGCTCTTACCTGAGATCTTCAGTTTGTTGCGCTAGAAGCTGCTGCGCTGCTGCTAATGCAGCCATTCCCAGTGCCAAGCTAGGCTGGCAAGCCTCAAAACCCAGGCCTACCGGTGTAGGCTGCTGCAGCAGGAGCTCAGCAACAGGCTGGCCTCCTGCAGTACTTGCAGCCTCCACCGGGGGCAGAGGGGGCTGGAAGGCAGGTGAGGCATGTTGCTTTCTAGTAAGTGTACTGCCTCTACGAGGATTGTGGTCCATTAATTTGTTAGCAGAGCTAAAGAGAGAAGAGACAGTGAAGACACCACCAGTGCTAGGATGTTACAAAGAGAGCACCACTACACTTAGAAAAAGATAAGGAAAAAGTATTATACGCCAGTGGTCCCCAACCACCGGGCCGCGGACCTGTACCGGCCCATGGGTCATTTGGTGCCGGGCCACTGATTATAAATACTCACTAAAAATATTTTATTGATTATTAAAAAGTCCAAAAAACGTTTTTTAATTCAGAAAAAAAATGCAAATCTCGGTCACATGATACGGTACATCAAAAATTAAGCCCACAAACGCAAAAAAATAAAAAACTTATTTTTATGCACTTTGTTTTTAGCTATTTCTGTGCTGGTCCTTGAAAATATTGTTTTACATGAAACCGGTCCGTAGCGCAAAAAAGGTTGGGGACCACTGTTCTACACAATTCACAGAGATCCCATCACCACTCAAAAGACAGTAGCAATGTAGAAACCATCAGAATATCAGGAAGTCACTTCATTTTTGAAGCAGTGTTAAATCTGTTATTGGGTTTAATTAATTGAAGTAGGTCAGAATAAATGTAAACATTTATAAAGCATGAGAAACTAATCTAGATTGTTTTATAGCATGTATTCTGGTCAGTGAGATTTTCTGCAATGTCTAACAAAAGTGTGTGTACCTGTCTCGTTTAGGTGCGTCACCATCTGGGCCCACCATACTGTTAGGTCTTCTCCTTTCTGTTGTGCCCGAGTCATGGTCAGAAACGGTCAGGTGGTTGACATGATTGATCATGGGGGCCGGCATTGAAAACATGCCCGAAACATTGAACTCCACATCTGGAGAGACAAATACAGCATAAAGGTACACTTTACATTTACAGCATTTAGCAGACGTTCTTATCCACAGGGACTTGCATCAGTGCTTTGTCTCTGCATTTGAGTAACCAACTAAGATCAACTATTTCAACCGAGCAACAAACTTACCGTTTGGCACTAGTCACAGGGTTCATAAGTGCCAAGAAGGTTTTTTTTTTTATTATTTAAAACAAAAATGAAAAGAAGAAGAAGAAAGTGCAGGGGTAAAAGAGTACATACATGCAAAAAAACAAAAAAAACAAAAAAACATAAGTGAGAGCCTGACTTTGGGAACCAAGAATTTGATTTACAATTCTTACCTTCAGGGAAGAACCAGTCTGCATGTTGAATGATGGGTTCAATGATGGTAACCACATGGACAGAGGTAGCAGCAGCCATTTCTGCTAGACTCCTGTGGTTAATGGCACAACTTCTTAGACTGAGCTAACCACAGCTGTTATGTTCACATTGCACCTAAAAAAAAACATTCCTTACCCCTCTGTCTTGGTCCATAACAGATTTGGTCCTAAGACAATAGCAATGTTGCTAGGGGTCATCTTGTTAATCTCACTTTCTTGAGCAAGCTTAGCCAGGAACTTCACAAGATACCTTTGGAAAAGGAAAGAATCTTTGGACAGGGCCTACAGCTCCTATCATCAAACATGTTTTCAAATGTTTTGTTTTTTTTTGTCCAAAAAGTCACAGAATAAGAAGACCTTGCTTACATTCAGCTCCTGCCAGACCTGACTAACACTAACTGTTTTTTTTTGTTGTTTTTTTTAAATGCCAGATCACAGTAAACAAATCAGAAAAACGTATACATAATAGTTAGCAGATAATCAGGAAAATGAGTAGGCAGGAGCTTTCATGGATTTTTACATTTAAATGTTTTAAATAACTCACCTGAAGTTTGCCTTGTTGTTCTTTGGTAACTGATCACAGACCAACCACAAGGCTTGTAATCTTTTGTCTGGGTCGGACACACTATAAAATAAGCATATTTGAAAAGATTATGCAGAAAATTAGAACCAAAAACAAACAATTAAACACCTTGCCTTTATGTCGCTTTTATTTTGGACACATGTTAAATACTGCCTTAAATATTAATTGAAAGTTTTAAAAGAAAGATTTCAAGTCTTTATGTACTGCATGTTAATATATGAACTTGCTTACTTGGATGCCTGAATCCACTCATCATAAAGCTGATAAGTCATAAGAGGCTCTGGTAGTTCCCTTAGGTATGACTTCAAGGCCCCTGGAAAGAAGTTAAAAAAATGTTTTAAAAAAATCACTTAACTGTAATTACACATTGTATTAAAGAATAGAAAATAAGAGCTCAGTTCCTGTACCAGCAACTGCATGAGGGTCAGAGTAGAACTCCTCTAGCTGAGATGTAGAGCAGTCCAGAGCTGCCTTTAACTTCTTCAGTTTAGAAGCTCCTGCTGCTATTCGGAAAAGACCCTGCGTGTTTCAAAGTAAAATCATGAATCCTGGAGAGTGTGAGCTTGATATGTGGGAGTAGATTTGGGGGGGGAAATTGCATGCATGTAAAAGACAAGCATCAAAATCCAGTTGCCATACCTCTTCCTTCATGCCAGTTTCCAGAAGCATCATCACGCATGCCTCGATGGGCAGTGCTATCTCTCTGCCACTGCGCTTCAGGTGCTCATCCAAGCCTGTTCCAAATGCTGGCTTGTCTGTCCATGAGTCTGATTAAATGCAGTAAGATTGTATAAAGAACAAAAAGCAAATTTGTTCATGCATTTTGTTATATTCAGTGAAAGCCCACTTATATCGCAGCTCAGTTTTGTTCTTATCTATATATGAAAAGAAAGGGCTGAGATGCTAGAAAGGTTTGAGGATGTAACCAGTTTTGTAAGCAATAATTATGTCTGAGCTACAGCATGTTATTTTCTATCCTTTTAGTTGCTGCTTGCAGTAGGATTGATGAACCAGGTGGGTGAGATATGAGAAGTGTGACTCATAGTCCAATAGCTTAGACATCAAGTGTTTCTGTCTCACACCACATATTCTTGTGTTTTTTCAAAAGAACCTTTTATTAACATTACAAACAGGAACTGCATTCATTTATTAAAGAAAACTGTTACCAAAACGGAACACCCTGTTAGTACAGACCAAAGTTATCGTGGAACAGGAGTGGGTGTACAATTATCCAGTATCTCCGTTGCATTTGTTGACAGTTGCTCAGACTGTATGTGTGGGCTGGTTGTCAATGAACGAAACCTCAACAAATTGATTAATAAAATCTGACAGTGGTTATGTCAAACATGGTTTTGAGACATGTTTCACACCTTGCTGTGCCTGAATGGTTGGCAGGACACTTTCCAGCACAGAGAGAGATTTTCTGTGGTGATCTGCTTGGGCTTCTAATAACTGAAAACAATATAAATTAAGGAAATGTATTAAGCTGCTGGAAACTGAATAATAGGAGCAGCAGAAACAGTAACAGCCAATGGCTGAAGGGAATTAAACACATGCACAGACAAGAAGCACAGATTGTTCTCACCATTACATAGTAGCGAGCATAGTCTCCTTCTTTTGAAAAGAAATTGTACATGTCAGCGGAAAGTTGATCCTAAACAAAAATAGGAAAGACATCCATTAACAAGCATTACATGATTTTCTTGAGTTTACTTGATCGGCAAATGCATGTTTAGAGTCCAATTTTTGCTTAGAACAGAAGTCATGTGGCTAATGCATTAATAGCCTAGCTGCCAAGTTACCTAAATATTTGAGTGAATATTCTACTAATTCGTCCCCAAGACTTCTCTTAACCTGATAAAATCATATTCAGCTTTAAATTAGCTTTAAAATGCTATGCATCTTTGCAAAACTATTTATTGTTATGTGAAAGTTTAGTAACATGTCAAATACACATTGTTCAGACTAATTTTGGTCCCGAGGTCTGAATTAGTTTAAGCCTATAAATTACCACAGGTGAAAAGTTACAATAAAGGAACATTTGTTTTACATAGCTGTGACACAAAAAGGACAAATCTCCTTTTAGCGTAATGTAAGAAAGCCCTGATGAACTGCTTTGTTAGGGAAACAAAGAGAAAGGGCATGGCTGCTAGTAGCAGAATACCTTGCATAGCTCCATTTTGTTCATTGCCTCATCCATCTCCTCTTTAAGTGAGTCTGCCTTGGCTGTCAGTGCGTGTGTATTTGTTCCCGAGATGATAGACTTGGTTGCCTGCAACCACCTGAGGTGCAGATTACAAAATGTATTCATAATCAGTGCCCTGACAGACAGTTATTGATCTGTTTTCAATGGAAAGTTGTCTTCACTTTTGCCATCTTTTAAAAACCATAATTACCTTGCTCGAGCAGAATCATAATCTAGCACCAGCTTGGCCAGTTGTTTCCTCTGTTTAAGTATGTTGGGGATGTCCACCTGAGTGAATAGACAGCGAGCCACTGATTATGAAAGTATGGTTTACTATTTTAAAGGATATATAGCAATAGGGATATTTCACATTATTGGACCTTTCAGAGTAATGACTGACCATGTAAGGAACAGCAGCATAAGACAGTTCCAGAAAAAGTGGGAAGTCCTTACCTCAGCTAACTGATTGAGAGGGTCTAAAATGTCCTTCTCAATCTGCACCTCATGCTGCATCAACTCAGATGCAAGTCTGTTCTCTGCATCTCCACACACTTCCATCATTTTCCTATTATGCACAAGATCAAACCAAACTAAAAATACATTTCCACAAATTTTCAAATCACCCCAAATGAAGTCGATCAGCTTCTTGAATTTTGTACTGGAGCTACGAGGCTAAACTAATGTAACGTAATGTGAGCTTTAGCTTAGCATAAAGAATACCAAATATAAAGACTGATTAAAAAAACAAAAAAACAAACATGCCTTTCATGCAGAAGGATGATTAAAGCATCAATTTTAACCTTTAAGAGTTGTGTTTGTTAAAAGGTGGACATTTTGTACATTTTTGGCTGAACCTTCTGAACAAACTAATCCGTTGCTAAGCTTAAGGCTTTTAGATACTGATTTGTATTATTGTTCAGTTTCACTAAAACAAAGTCACAATCAAAATTAGTTACCCAATCAGAGACTCTTCCCCTAGTTGACTGCCACCATCCTGCATGGCTTGTGATAAAGCCGTTAGGGGAAGCTTTTTCTGCAAAGCAAAGAAACAACACTTCAGCAGCGCACTTAAACTCAATATACAGCCCCCTCCAAATTTACGGCTTTTTTTTGCTATGCACTGAAGATATTAATGTTTGAGATCAAACTATGAATTGGTTTCTTCATTGGTTATGGATTTCTTTTGCCCCAGCATCTTTCCACTGTTGTTTCAGCTCTGGTTTATCTCTTCAGTGTCTGCTTCAGGAGATGACGTGAGTGTTTTAATTGGATCAATATCTGATGAATGACTTTACACTCCAATATAGCCTGCCCTTAAGGTCTCAAGATTTCTGCTCTCATAGTTTTCTTCAAAGTATTGTGATATCTCCATCCCTGTCCTGTGGAGGTTGTTTATGATGCCACTGTCAATCATCAGCTGTTCTGAATTACTTTAACCAACCAGTTCGAGGTCTGTTGCTCAATAAACCAGTAGTTTTCTTGTTTTTCAGGGCATCCTGAAATAGTTTGTAAAATGCTCCTTATGGATTTTCTTTCTTTTCTCAGCTTCAAAATAGTTTGCTTTTCCTCCCATAAACAGCTCCCTGGTCTTCATGTTGTTTCTTTTTCCTTTTGAACAACAAATGTAATCTTCACAGGTGACATCTAAAGCTCTAACTGAGAGCAGATACCAAGAGCTATATATAAAACAGTCATTCTAACTGGTCACACTTGTGCAACAAGCACCTTTCAGCATCTCTTGTTACTTACTTAGGGGGAAAAATGGGTGGTCAGATACTTAAATAACACAGAGCACATCACCTTAACATATTAAGATGTAAATACCAGAAAATATGATCTCACTTCATATTCATCTTTTCATCTCAAGCCCAGATGTCTTCAGTGCATTGCAAAAACAAATGAATTGGCCTTGCAATTTGAATACTTTTAAAGGGCCATGTATATATATTTACTGAAAGTATATAGTTCAAAAAGTATTACAGGTTGGGAAACAGTAGTTGTAGTTTTTGCATCCCTTGACATAAAAGTGGCCCCTTACGTGTCGTTTCTCAGCATCTGTGCCTATGTGCCCCTGCAGGCATGTGACCAGTCTCTTGTGTGTATTGTGGGAAACGACTCGCACCAGCTCCATACGGCGCTCAATCTGTGTGGAACAGCACAAAACATCGATGGCAAACCAACAATCCATATCAAACCACAGCTCAACACGGAGCTACACTCCGCATTAACAAGAAGAAATATGCCTGTGAAAAGTGCCAGAGGCAGATTACGTAATACCCTGGGAAAGCTTTATGCTGCAATATGGCTTTCTGCAGAACACATCATATGTTCTGCACTCACCTTTGCCAAGAATGTACATTCCCTTTCTACATTCCATCTGAAAGGCTGTTATGACAGACTTGCCTTTTGGCAGTCAGACACACAAAAGCATAAAAAAGCAGAGGGGGTAGTACCAAGTCACTAGGGCTGGGCTAGGTTTAAGCATGATTTATCACGTCCACCCAAGAGAGACATGTTAAATGTATGCTCTAAAAAAAAAAAAAAAAAAAAGGACAGCTGACAGGATGGCTGACATTGTAGCCCGTTCTTTTATTTCAAAATAAGTAATTCTATTTAGAAAGATGTCAAAGTAATATTTTAACATCATAGAAGCAGCAATGCTTGCCCCAGAAAAAAAAACACTTTACATTTGTTTTTGTCAGTATTGTCACATATGTTTTGACCCTACTGTGAAATACAGTCAATGTAAATACTTCGTGTGTGTGTGTGTATGTATATATATATATATATATATATATATATATATGTATATATATATATATATATATATATATATATATATATATATTATATATATATATATATATATATATACACACACACACACACATACATACACACACACTGAGTGCTCCAAACTCTCTATCTTAAAATGGGAATTATTGATGGCTTGTCTAATGGAAGCCGCACTTTGGTGAGGGTAGTATGGATGAGAAACTTGAAGATTTTTTTTTTTTGTTTGTTTTTTGTTTTGTTATTAGAATTTTGGATCCTATGTTTCTATAGAGAGGAATGAACAAACAAAAAATAAAACATGATGACAGAGACGGGGAAAACAGCATGTGTTCCAAAAACAGCAAATGAGTTCAGAAATTCCACTGAATGGGAGAGGAGATAACGGTCTCTTCACGCCCTTAACTCCTCCCAACATCATTTCGACCCCCCACCCCACACAGCTGGGTCATACGTAAATTCCGTTTGGGCGTCTCCTGCCTTGGCAAGCTCTGCATGGGAATAGAAAGGGACCCTCCACCTGGCACTGGAACAAGGGGAATCCAACGAGTGCAGGGAGATCCTGTTCAGGGTTGTTTGGATCATTTGATGCTAAAGGTCTTTTAAATGTTTCCCTGTTTCCATTAAACACTGAACACTTTCTGAACAGCACCAGACTAAACAAGTCCAAACAATGAGCTGCACTCATTCCATCTGTAGTGGAATCAATTTAGGAGTGATTCACAGAAAAGGGAAACCCCTCTCTGATCTCAGTGTTGTGCAGGTTGTCTCAAGTGTCACTCAGATACATGGACATCATTCAAAAATGACTTCATTTATACAGAAATGTACACTATTTGCCTATTCTGACCAAATTAAGTGTAAAGACTAAAGTTCCCAAACACATTAATGGTCATAAATAACATTTATTTTGTTTTTAGTTGCAGTAAGCCTAGATCTGACAGCTACATGATGCCGACCATTATTAAAGCTGTCCAGTACTGAGAACTTGAGCTTATTTGGGCTCTGCTACTTTAGGATATATCCCCTGAGTATCTCAGGGCTTTTAGGGCTGTCACTGTTGACCAGATTAGTAATCTAGTGATTTTATTAACCGCAGCAGATTCAGAGCTATTAACTGAGATTATTAATTTTTTTCAACCCTTTAGACACCAGGATCTTTGAGCTGGTATGAGTCAAGGGCCTAAGTATAAAGCTGAACTTACTTCCATATCACACACCTCATTTCTTATAAAAATAATTTCTGAACATTATTTCGAGTCCTGTGAGTGAAAATGAGCAGCACAAATTCATTTATGTAAAATGTCCAAACTACTGAATGTCTTAATGTACACAATATATAAACTAACATCTACATTAAACTAACCAGAACTACTCATTCATATTAACATAAATGTTTAATCAATTAGTTATCAATCAGAATCCTTGTTTCCGCAAAGGTTCATCATGGAATCTGAAGAACATGCGCTTTCCAGTTGTAATATGAAGAGTAAGAGATGATTCTCTGCCATGACTTCACAAGCTGTGAATGTGTGGAAGCCCTGACAGTGCTGAGCTATACGTCATCCTAGACAGCTGGGTGTGGGCTGACAGTGTGCTACTTGTAGAGCACCAGGTGGAGCTGGGGGGGGAGCCATTGAGTGCCACAGGGAATGTCAACAAGTTTCACGGGTGATGTGTGAGAACACTGGAGAGATAAACTGGGAAGCAGCAGAGCAAATGAAGAAAGCAAGCAAGCTGTGAAGTAACCTGAGGGTGAAAACACTTGTACAGTCATATGTCATGTGGCTTCGGCATCCTGATAACCCATGCTTCCAATCACTGGGCCTAGTTCTTTTAATCTGCCTCTTAAGTCCAGCTCTGTAATTCACACAGTATGAAAAAAGTGAACTTCCACATTCAGCTCCTGACTCAGTCGTATTGCTATTATTGCTACTCATTTTGCCACAGGCTGTACACTGGAAGAGTTTGAATCACAGGGCTTTAAGGGTGAGGCAATAGTTGTCTATGCCGTCACAGGTAATTTTCTTGTAATTTCAGCAACACACTAGAACACAATTCTCTCCTATGTTAGGAAAGTGTTGTAACATGTGAAGTCACTGCTGCTTGGCAAATAAATTCCAAACACAAAGTGACTCACAGGCTTCTCATAATGGACTCAAGATGGATCATGACCTTAAAGAGTGGCTAAGCTTCACTGATGGGTCTGTTCTTTTTAGATTTTAATGCAAACGTAACCTGAAAATGAACTACAATGTAAACACAACAACACATGTACTGGTTGTGTCCAACACACAATTAGTTATTAATTAGAAGTCTTAAGTATAAAATATAGCCATTTCCAAGGGCAGCGATTTTTATTGGAAGAACAAATAATGAATGTCACCTGTAACAGGTCATCACTGAGGACTTCCGTTTTCTCTGCCCTGGAAGAGAAAAGCAGGAGAGGTTTAGATGGGTTGAACAAAGAATAGCATTAACACAAAAGCTTAGATTCAACAACAAATTTAACCAGCATTAGAGTTCACATTCTACCTCTACAAAATCACAGTGTGAGGAATAAATTGATTCCATGGATTATAGCCCCTACAAATGTAGTGATCATGCACAGCAGCCACAACAGTAAGTAACACAGGATGACTCAAACCACATGCAAAACAAATGGAAATTGCACAGTGTAGATAAAGTGATGGTAGCTTTACATTGTATATTGTTCACTGGTTGCCATAAGGGGGGCCTAGCAACAACATTTCCTGTTACAAAATTGAAGATAAACATTAGTCCTATAGAGAAGACATCTGCAGTCAGGACACTTTACACACAAAGAAAAAAAAAATAGGTCACATACTGAGACTATACACATACTGTCAGCAGGCATAATTCAACAGAACAGTTTATAGTTAGCCAGCCAGCTGAAATTGGACCCGCATCTATAGACTTTCCCAGAGAACTTGAGCATTTCAACATCAGCCTTGCAAGGTTGATATGTGCGGGGGCTCTATTAATAGTAAACTAATATACGGCTTTGACCATGGCCAAGATTAGCTCCTCCCAGAGAGAAAAAACACCCGCACACTTCACAAACACCTTCATTGCAAGAAGCACTGCTGTTAATAAGTCTAGCTTATGAACATGGTATGACTATGACTTTCTCCTCACATTGTCTGCATTTACGACTTGATCTGTCAATCATGAAACTAGCAGTATTAACGATTAAGCTACAGGTGTGTTGAATGCTGGCTTAGCACCCAATCAAGCCAGAAATATATATGGATTTTATTCACGATACATAGAGAGTAGATTCTCTGCACATTTGCTTTTATCAGCAGCACCTGAATGGACAAAATGTCAGTTCATAAAGTTGATACAGAGCACCGGATTCTAACTTTGCACGCTTTGCATTTTTAAAATCGGGGGCAGCGGTGGCCTAGTGGTTAGGGAGTTGGCCCTGCATCGGAAGATTGTGGGTTCGATTCCCTCAAAAAGTAGGTTGCCCTGAGGTACCCCTGAGCAAGGTACCGTCCCCGTCACTGCTCCCCGGGCGCTTTCAATAGCTGCCCACTGCTGCACGGTGTTTGTGTGCATGGGTTAAAAGCAGAGGTCCAATTTCGTTGTGGTTCATGGTGTGCAGTGCTGTGACCTCGCAATGACAAGGGTTGTCACTTTCACTTTCTTTCACCTTTAAGTGCTAAGTCTTAAGGTATGTTAAAGTTACATCCAATTCTCAGTAAATATTTGAAAGTACCCAGCAAATTCAGATCTTCAAGAATAAAATTACCTACCTGCCACATCGGTATGTAAATGAAACATTTCATTTAAAACCGAAAATTGAAGTTAATTTAAGTAAGTATCATGTCAAACGGCTGTGCCTGATCTTTGAAATGATGACACGTTTGAACGCAAAAATGGAAAATGACTTTTATCCCCCTCTGTATTTTTAAAAATAAATGCAAAGTAAATAAAAATCAACTCCTCCTGGACAATATTTTTCAACCTGCAGTCAAAGGGTTATGCCTCCTTTGGTCCTTGCTTTCTCTAGATTATTTAAAGAAAACAAACGGGTTGGCGAACAAGCCAAACATATTTTTTTGTTCAAATTCTTGAACAGTTTTGGCAAACACTGTGAGAATATGACCGGCACTTTCATACTCGCATTCCGAACAAGTGCTGCCTTGCCTCTAAAAGTGAAAACAAATAGCTTCCTTTAAGATGGTTAACCTCAGCAACTATGTAGTAATATTCCAAACTTAATGCCATGTTACTAGTACCATAAAGAATAAACAAGTCATTTAAAAGGTGTGTGATTCTTGCAACTCTGGAGTGATCAGGCCAAGCAGAAATAAAGCACAAGCGGTGGTGTCGAATGGACCATTTCTATGATCCTAAAATTATTTTCAAGCTATAGAAAAGGGAAAGGAACAGTCACAGCAACTGGGTTTAGTCCTGCAGCTCATAGTGTGCCATGCTACAAAGTCAGCACAGTCTAGCATGCTGGCAAAACTGCACTAGAGTAACCTCGCGGTGGACAGCTGCTTGCAATTAACACAGAAGAGCAAAGAACGGGACTGGAAGGCTGTAACCAAATCCAGATAGAATTCAAAAGACTTTTTGGAAGCATGCCTGGGCCGAGCTGCCGTCACATGTACAGTAGATCAGAACTACGAGAACAGCAGAATCAATGTGTGACAATCTCTCAAATATAGTGGGTGGTGCTTTACACACTGGGAAACCCTGAAGGGTTAAAAATCCTATATATAAACATGCTGTGTTAATGAAATTCAAGTTGGCCAACCGATTCAGCATTCTACATATTGTCCACCATTTACTCCTTTTGATGAAAATAAAATAAGCTTTTAATAGATGATAAACAGGAAAAATGAAGTATACAATAGTTTAAGATATTCACAGTCACTGTATTGTGCCAGAAACTTTTAAATGAACAAAATGTGAATGTCTGAGAATAGAAGGCATCTTACGTTTACATACCCTTATATGCTGGGCCTGTAATTGCACACTCTAGTAAATTAAACTCCCATGAAGGTCAAGATAGCAATCTTCTTCCTTTTAGGATCTGCAACTGTGTCTTTTTGAAGACTCTTCTACTTAAGAAGCAAACAGATATCTTTAATGTGATCTAACTTTGGTCAGGAATTTTCTTTCAAAAAAAAACAAAAAACCATGACAAAAGCAAAAGACCTGCAAAATCAGCAAAATGATGTTGAGAAAACAAAAATGTTTCTATACTAGACATCGGAAGGTGCCTTACAAAATGTATCGAAACATGTGAAAATCTATGAGTCAACATGGATTGTGGTGGAAAACCAGTTTATATGCAGAAACTGAGCCAAAACAAAAAATATTTTTGGAGTCCATATAATCCACCAGAAAATGTGAAAACCTATGAATATTCCACCGACACACACTCATAAAAAGAAGTGGAGTGTCAATTTTAACATTTTTAATAAAGAGGTACTTAAAACAAGACTGCATATATGACTGAGGAGTAACTACAAGAATAAAGTAAACTGGTCAGATGAGATGGTTTTGACTATATTGATAAACTGAGAACCAGAAACAGGCTTGGAAATGAGTCAACAAACCATACGAAGGGAAATCTCTGCTGTTAGGGGTGTGTGTGTGTGTGTGTGTGTGTTCCAGTAGCACAGGAAATTGAGATTAAACACAAGATAATTCAAAAACACTAGGAAAAAAAAAAAAAAAAAAAAAAAAAATTGTACAGGCATCTGTTTAAAAGCTGGGCAAAAGCAGTAGAACAACGAATCTAAACACAAGGCCATGTTGACCCAGCAGTGGATGCAGTGAAAGGTCAGTGGCCACCACAGCACCTCAAGATCATCATCACTGAGCGACTAACAGCTTTGCCAAGTGCCAAACTCCATGTGAAGCCAAGGAATCCAGAGAGCTCATGGACTCGGCTTTACTAAAAGGCTGTAGGAAGTCAGTGGCTACATTTCTATCCAAAAAAAATTTTATATGAAAAAATGTTTTCTCTTTTCAAAACCCTGGTCAGTGTTGGGTCCAGAAATGGAAGTTGTCTCTAGCATTTAAGAAACATTTCTTCTGCATGTTGAAATCCCCATTAGAGCAATTTTATACATTATTCAATCATAATCGAAAGTTGACTAATTTGAGAAGCTAAATAATATAATGCAAAGATTATAAAATGACAATGACATTTAGTATTCAGAGCAAAAATCATCATCATCATCATCATCATTATAAATTGTTAATAATCCAAATCAGGTAAGGGACACAAAGACTAATAAAGGTGCAACATTCATAAATTTCAAGACGGAAAAACGTTTTGCCACTGCTTTTTTTTTCTAGCTGATTTCAATCCCAAAATGATTCATCATCACTAAATGTCAGTCTGATTGAAACAAGCTGCTGGGCAGCAAAGTGTATCGCTGCTTGACTCAAGATATTAAGAACAACAGGTTTAGACAACACAAAAAGCTCAATTAAAAATACAAAAAGCCTGCAGACAATTTTACAATTCAAACCAAGCTATCTTGTCAAGGATTTATCGCAACAGAGTGAACCTGCAGTAGATTCAGAACTAAAGAATGTTGAGAGCCTGAACAACTAAATGTGATAATAAGCAGGACATTGAAACAGTCCTTCATTCACTGGAAAGCATGTGCTGAGACCAAACAATGGTTTTGCCTCCTCAGCTGGATGACTGAGCTACTGGTTATTGTTGGCTTTTGATATATTTTGATGTGTTTTGCTTTATTCATGCAGGGCATGGGAGGACAAAGCTAATGTCTAAAATGCTGAAACACGAGGGGTATTTTTTATTTATTTATTTTTCCATCTCAGGCACTATTTGGCAAGAGGCAAGTCACAAGATTAAAACCACCGTCAATAAATAATATCGATGATCTTTGCACCTGCTGATAATATTAAGCAAGTAAACAATTTGTTCTTGGAGTTGATGTGTTTGAAGAGCTTTGGCAAGAGCCAAACTTAGCTAGATAACCAAGTCAAAATCTCCAAAATGGCAGGTTGCAGTGTTCTTAGTATATAGCAGTCAATATCTACTGAAGTCAACCTACACCAGTATCAGGGCCCAAGACTCAGGGATGTGTACGAGAAGTGAAAGCAAGCCTGTCTGGTCTGATCCAACAGTTTGTTGTTGTTCAGGAATAGTTAGAGGAACATGACCAGGAGTTTAAGGCTTCAAATTTGATGTATATGTGCCATGAAGGCCTACAAACCTAAAGACTCAGTTGGTAATGCCTTGATGCCAGAAATCCCAGCACACTTTCCTGTGGAGACCATTCCTCAACCAGTCGGAGCTGTTTTAGACAGCATTAGGCAGATGTTTTTGTTGATGATGTAAAGCCCAATACTAATAACCTGATCAACAGAAAATCAGTAAACTACACTGCTATGAGAAACTTTGTTTTTGTGCTGTGCTTATAAGCAGAGTGTCTGTTTTGTTTACCATTGACTGCATTAAACTAAAGACACGAATAAACTTGTAAATTATCTTACAATGACTAACTTCAAGAGGAAAAGTTATTAGCTGGTACTCGCACCCTTTTACAATTATTGATAAACCTATGCACAATAAAAAAATAAAAAAGTGACATCTTGCTTTTTTTTTCTTTGCAACTGCTGCCAAGCCTTTTCGGCAAGATTCTTTTCCTGTTTTTTAAGGAATGCATTAAATGTGGAAAACAAGATTGTTATTCCAAATCCAGCCTGCAGAAGCCAGAGTATTTACCTTAAAGAAGAAGCTTATTCAGCTTAAAACAACATCTCTGTGATTGTAAAAAGGGGTAAATTCTTTGATTTCGTTCTTAAAAATTAATCTTCCCCAGGGCTGCTTCCTGTTTAAAAAAAGCATGAGGGGAGATTTCCTTTGAGGAGCTGCATGCCGAACAGAGTGTACTGCCTCATCACAATCACAGGAACCATGGGACCAGCTGAGGCTTGTGTCCGGCTTACCCCTCCCCTCACCCTCCACTGCTTCTCCACTCCAGTCTGCTTTCTGCATCAGAACCTTATGATGTGCGATTTGTAAAATACATCCAACAAGTCACGAGTGTTCCAGACCTACACATCTGCTGTTCTCAGCGAACTGCCTTAAAAGCCATAAAAGTGAGGTGTTTAAGTCAACGTGCTGATTAATATACCCCTTCAGATACTCACAGCTACAGCAGGCCTGGCTGCCATTTACTGCGATTCATTAACACTGTTTCTAACCACAACCCTATTCAACCTTACATTAAAGCTCAATATGACCTTATTTTCTTTTGTCTAAAGGCCAGCAGGCTTGTCACAATCACTGATAAACTGTCATACAAATACATTTTATAGGACAAGTGGGTGAATTGTTCGATTTGCCATTTTGCTTCAAAGCAATTGTTACTTTGCAGCTAATACTACATTAACATAAAATTCCGTACTGCACTTGTGTATGTGCACGCACACTTACCCAGAATCACGTTACCCAAAATCATGTGTAAACAATCAAGCAAGTTATTGCAGCCCAACAAAAACCATGCGTCTCTATTTTTTGCATGTTTCTCTCAAGAGTGCCTTAACGTTCCTCCTAAAAGGGTTAGAGCAGTTCATTTCAAGACATGCCTCAGAGACCGTGTTCTTTGCTTTTAGGTTTATATGCTAATTTGATGCATGAATGCAAATTCTTTTTGCTGTAACAGTGCATTTGCCTAATCTAATGACGATGGAAAACAGCTGTAATCAGTTTAATATTTATGATCAGTCGAGTATGATGTGATGAGTCAAATGGCAAGAATACAGGATCATAATTTTTTTTTAAAAACATTTCATTAATCAGAAGAGCCACAGAAGGGCACTAAAAGTGCTACTTTAATATATCAGATTATATTAGTTTCATCATCATTTACAGAACATTTAGAGTCATGTTATTTGGAGGCCTAAACTTTTAATGTTGAATACAGTTGTGATCTTGTAAAAGTATTGCTCAGAACAGCTTACTGCAAGATCCATCCTGTTTGCATCAATCCCCACTACACCATGCTTTCCTGAAGAGTCCTTAAAAAAGAATGATGTGTGTGCTATCATCCTTGGAAACAGGGGGCATTAAATTATTTGTGCTCACCACTAAGACAACATGCTAGCTCTAGTCAGATCATTACTGGTTCTTTTGTCACAACGGTCATCACAATGCCTTTGCAACAATCCCCTGGAGACTGATCGGATTGCAGACATTCACAGTGAAAATGAGGACACAGACACTAAAGGTCAGGGCTCGCTGCATGCTAGAGAATCTGCCAATAGAGAAGATCCCTTTTCTAGGTGTCTCAGAACTGAACACTTTCAAGGATGATTCTCTTAGGCTTTCACATGACGCTCCTCTGGTTGATAAAGGAATAGCATGTTTGTGTCAAGCATGTCACCAGACAAGACTTCACCTAATGATTAAGCACTTCTGAACAAACCAATAGCAGATAGAATAGAGTCAGGGACTGGCTGCACTTTTGAAAAACAATGAATGACTTTAGAAAACAGTGAGATCCACCATTGAGGTCGTCTTAACAAGCTGTACATTCATTATTGTTGATTAGAGATTTACAGTGAGGTTCTTTGGATTTGCACCCAGGGCTTGTGTCCAAAATATCTGATGGAATTTATTATGGCTGTCGTTTCACTTTCTGAGGACCATCCCGGGCTGGACACCTGACCAGATCTGTGCAGGAACTGCATATAGTTTATGACTATAAACCAGGAGTTGGTGATACTGAAAATCTTGATACTTCAAGAAATTCACTTCATCAGGATATTAATTTTTCCAGGAAATCTGACATGTTCAGTAATAATACGAATGCCCATTATTTATGATGCACCTTTAGGGTTTTTAGATGCAGCTGCAAGTACTTATTTTAATTGATCTTTTTTTCTTCTTCTTTTTTTAATTGATTGATCTTCACTACACGATGAAAAATGTATAGAAAATGTACAGAAATGCACAGAAAGCTGTGCTAAATAAAGCATGTTCGAGAAATCGTTAACTGTAGCCAGATTAATATTTATTAGCAGCCCGTCCCAAAGTTTTGGGGTAGAAAAACGACAATTTTCATCCACATCATTCTCCGCACTGCAGCACATCCACTTAAACCACACCATTTCTGCTCTCTTGGTAAAGGAACAGCAGGTCTGTGTTCTTCAATATCTGACAGTATCACGATTCACGAATACGGAAGCACTTTTATTGCGAGAGCGATAACCGGTCACACTGTCCGGCCCGACAGATATGAGATCTAGACGGGCTGCTTTGAAGGAGTTTCCCTCCACAGCGAAGCAACTGTTGTGCCAAATTACAAACCCCTCTCACAATAAAGCACAAAAATAGCACGAAGAGAATGCAGCCCCGTGGGCTTGTCAGCAGAGGAGTTTGGAAATGATGAACAAGCACATACCAAGTGCATCAGTTACATTAGACACCAGGGGAAATGGCCTGGGAGGGGGAGGACAGCCATTAAAAAGATCTGATCTGGATTCTCTGGATGTGTTTCATCTGAGATCTGACTCCACTCTGGACAGTAACACACCAGCGGCTGATCTGTCTGATGAAACGGTTTTAAATAAGATGAAATCCTATCTGCCATGACTGTTGAGAGACAAGACAAAGATACAAAACATCTGACAGTGAAATCGGAGGTTTGGAGGGATTCGGGGTTTCTGCAGCTTTAGAGACTGGACTGATGTGGCCTTGTTGGCTCCCAAATCTAAAAGCTGAGCTTAAGTCGCGTTTGGATACAAAGTAACATGAAGAAGACTGAGACTCTGTGTGTGTCTGTCTGTCTGTCTGTCTGTGTGTGTGTGTGTGTGTGTGTGTGTGTGTTTAGGAGGCAAACTGTGTGCATCAGTAAAGAAAAGCTGAATGTGAGTCATTAGCCAGTAATCGAGCCTTGGCAACCGAGCACCATAACAACAACAGTCCACACGTACCTGCCAACTGTTTGGTTGGCGAGCTGCTTCATCCGATTAAACTGCTTCTTCATTTTTCTACGGTAGTCCAGCAGGTCCAGGCAGCTGAAGACAGTGTCCTTTAGGCTCAGTCATCAGCCGAAGAGCCTTCCAGTCATGCTGAAGCGGCGGGTTTAGGAAGCAGCCGGCTGAGGATTAGCTCGCTGAAGTAACGTTAGCTGGCTGGCTAGCGGGCTAAGCTAGCAGCACAGCGAGCAAAAATGAACAATACAGTGTAAACAACAGAGGCCGCGCGAGTTCTCCTGCCTTTCTCCTCCCTGTGTGGTCTCCCGATGTAGCCGAGAGCTACGGACATGTCCCAGCCCAGCTGCGGGGCTGCAGGAGAAGCGGACACATGAGGAGCTGCGAGGACTCTGAGCTGCTGATGTGGAGCCTCCTGCGCGCTCACACCTCCCCACTAACCCACACCTCCTCCAAAATCCCCACTTTATCACCACACTGCTCCATTACGCTGCACTTTTCACTCCTCACCCCTTTAATACCGCTCTTCACCCCTTTCCACTGGAATCCTACTTTTCACTCTTTACCCCTTTAATATCACTCTTCACTCTTTACCACTGGAATCTCACTTTTCCATTCCCCCCCTTAAATATCACTTTTCACTCTTTACCACTTCACTCATTTCTTTATCAGTTTAATCTCACTTTTCACTCTTTACCACGCTAATCTCACTCTTCAGTCTTTATCAGTTTAATCTCACTCTTCATTCTTTACCACTTTAACTTTTCAGTCTTTATCAATTTAATATCACTCTTTATTCTTTATCAGTTTAATCTCGCTCTTCATTCTATACCACTTTACTCTCACTCTTCAATCAGTTTAATCTCACTCTTTATTCTTTCAATTTAA
The DNA here is from genome assembly GCA_017165825.1 of Hepsetus odoe. Lineage (NCBI taxonomy): Eukaryota > Metazoa > Chordata > Actinopteri > Characiformes > Hepsetidae > Hepsetus > Hepsetus odoe. The sequence continues at coordinate 18,198,734 of CM029378.1, forward strand.
TCTCACTCTTCAGTCTTTGTCAGTTTAATCTCACTCTTCAGTCTTTGTCAGTTTAATCTCACTCTTCAGTCTTTGTCAGTTTAATCTCACTCTTCAGTCTTTGTTAGTTTAATCTCACTCTTCATTCTTTACCCCTTTAATCTCACTCTTCAGTCTTTATCAATTTAATCTCACTCTTTATTCTTTATCAGTTTAATATCACTCTTCATTCTTTTTCAGTCTAAGATCACTCTGTTCTATATCAATTTAATCTCACTCTTCATTCTTTATCAGTTTAAGCTCACTCTTAACTCTGTACCACTTTAATATCACTCTTTTTTACTTCAATATCACTCTTTACCACTTTCATCTCACTTTTGCCTTTTTAACACTAAGTAACAACAGAAATACAGAAATACGTGAATCTGTTACTGTGATATTTTACTCCACTTGTATCACTGATTTAAAAACTTTGATCTCAGATAAACGCACCAAACTAAAATCTGTAGTGATCTTCATTTCACAGAGGAACAGGGAACATGCGCCGTTTAAATCCCCATTTCTCCGCCTTGTTTCTTTACATGATATTTTGTTTCAGGATCTTCTTGTTGGTGTATGAAAAAAGTCATCCAAAAATAAAAGTAGTATTCTTGTTCACTGGAAATGTTTATTATGTGATATAAAGACAGCGCAGTCCCTGTACCTGTGAACAGTCCGGTCCCTGTGAACAGTCCCTGTACCTGTGAACAGTCCCGGTCCCTGTGAACAGTCCGGTCCCTGTGAACAGTCCGGTCCCTGTGAACAGTCCCGGTCCCTGTGAACAGTCCGGTCCCTGTGAACAGTCCGGTCCCTGTGAACAGTCCCGGTCCCTGTGAACAGTCCCTGTACCTGTGAACAGTCCGGTCCCTGTGAACAGTCTGACAGGGAACTACACAAGAATCATTCAGTCATCTACTGCTGGTGCTGGATGCTGATTGGTTAGAAACCCTTTATCTAGAACCTTGTCTCTTTAGGCACTTTGCAGCCTGTCACAGAAAAGCATGTGTTCCGATTTCTTTAATTATCTACTCAATATGTCCAAGATGAGGCAGAAAAGGCAGAAGTATTTTACACCAAGAAGGTGAATCTGTAGCTGAGCGGAGAGGAGGCTCTTCTGCACTGTCCTGTTTCTCTTCAGCGGCTGTTTTATGTCCGAGTTCAAACATTTTTATGACAGTTTGCTCTGCTAACATGTATTTAAGCAGGTGCAGGTGGTTTTTGTCCTCTTCAAATAAAAAAAATATCACCAAGTAGGTCAGTCAGGGGTTTCAGTTATGAATTAAAGAGGACGTTTATCTCAACTCTAAAAACAACTCCACACAGAAATCCCATTTTCTATAGTCATTTTCGGTTTGTTAAGTTTACTCAAGATTTATTATTGATTGTTTATTTATTTTTTTTCAGTACCGCTAATTTCGTGTGTGTCTCAGAGTGTGTGTACACACCCACACTAGAAAGTGTGTGAAAATAGAGCGCAACCGTTGTGAAGCAGTGCGTGAAGTAAGGGAGAGTGTGATTTGGGACGCAGCCTCAGCTCGGCTGCCTGTGAGTGGCGGTAGAGAGCTTTGTAACTCTCGCGAGAATAAACGCGAAGACGAAGAAGAAGAAGAGCAAACGCTGGGGTGTAGATGTGACGTTCGACAACAATATCCAGAATTTCCGAGCATTTTGAGACGGGGTTGATTACATAAAGCAGAATAACAAGAGTCTAATGATCGTTGAGAGTCTCTGTGACCGTCACTGCTGGTTTTTTGCTCCATTCCGGTTCAGCCGAGGCGGTTTGTCCTGATCTCGTGCAGAATTGCTGTCAGATGAGGAGAAACAAAAAGTCAGACCTGCTGTAAATTAGCGAGAGTTCATGGCGTCCCAGACTCCTTTCACTGACTCAGATACAGCCGATGAAGCAGTCAGAGCGACCTGCGACGATGCTTCCACCTGCAAAAGGTAGAGGAGTCTGCCTGGATGGCAGGGCTGCTCGATTAAATCACAATCACGATTATTGCGGTCAGCACTGAGATCTCGATTATTGAACACGATTATTTATTGACTTGGGGAAACATCACGCACTTTCTGTTGATAAGCAGTCAGTCTGTTGTCTTTTGAATGGACACAAAAAGAAAGGAAAAGCAAACAAAATAATCCACATATCTGTATGAATAACATTTCAAAACATTTTCTTTACAAATAAGATGAACTGAGTGCACTGTTATAGACATCATCATTTAAAGCTTTAGGCCAGAAACACTGGTGTGTTGGCTTGCTCTGGTTTCAGAGACGAGCGATGATGTTTCCGTCTGCTGAAGATCCTCTCTGAAGGCTTTGCCAGACTGGAGAGCTGATCGCTTTATGTTGTTTGTATGTTCGGAGTCCTGCTCCTTCATGAACTACAGTTAATAAACTCTTTTGGTTTTTCAGTTTCAGATGAGGCTTGATCCTGAGGCCGGGATTTGGTTGCATTTTGCACCTTTTATGTGAAATGTTTTGATTTTACATGCCTCTGATTACGCAGAATTCTGGGCTGCAGTTATTTAATGAAACACGATAAGTTAATATAATGTATAAAACAATGTTGATGTTGCCAACTGTGCATCTGAGCTCTAAACACTACAAAAACACGATCTGCCTCATGAAACATTATACAGCAAGTCTTCGGCTTCAGGACCCAAAACTGAAATATCAACACGGCGTGGTGGTGGTCTAGTGGTCAGATACTTGCCTATGGACCTCTGGCTAAAGAGGTCCCGGGTTTGAATCCCACCTCTGGCACTACCACCACTGGGTCCCTGAGCAAGACCCTTAAACCCCGAGTGTCTCCAGGGGGACTGTCCCTGTAATCAGGACATGGAAGTCGCTCTGGATAAGAGCATCTGCTAAAAGTCGCAAACGTAATTGTAACACGATTAGGACGTCAGAGCACTGAAGTATTTAAGCAAAACTCTGTCCCAAGATCCAGCAGTAATTAAGTTACACTTGAGTGTTTATTTAGGTGGTTTTTTGGCAAAAAAAAGACTGACGTAAATGAATGTTTTATAAATGTGGTCTGTCGGGATTTTGAAGTGCAACAGTGTTTGCAAATGTGTCCTGTGAGATTAATGTTTATGTGAGACCCGAGGTCATTCAAATGCTATTTTCGGACAGGTGTGGTGATCAGGATCGAAACAATATGCAGAATCATGACCTAATAGATTTCCACAAATTCATTTTCATTTAAGAATTATTCACACAAATGTTCTGAAACATTCAGCTTTGTTTATGAAAACACTACAATTAAGAAACATTATTTACTTTTTAAAGATGATTAACAAACGACCTTGGTCTAGACATCAATTTTTATGTATTTATTTTTAAATCATTATCTGTAGGTTTGCAACTAGTAAAGGGTATTGGACAGACCTTTACATACAGTATTTTGTGCGGCAAACAGGTGAACGAAAGGCGCCTGAGATCAACAGAGGTAAAATATCTTTCTTAATTACTTACTAATTACAGGATTCAACAAATTTTCACATCTCAGTTCAAGACTGTGTTACAAAGCAGTGTTTTTCTCTCTGTTTGAATGTTCTGTAGGTTATTATGCTCGTGTACAAGGAGTGAATAACCTGCTGGATGCGTTTCTTAAGAAGACCCAGTGTGACTGCCAGGTGGTCAGTCTAGGAGCAGGACTGGACACCACCTTCTGGAGGCTGAAGGTAAACTTAATAGAAAAGCTTATTTATACTCGCTGATTATTAGCATTATATTACATAAGGAAAGAAATTGCATAGCCATGCAAAACCACAGAGAATGTACATAATGTGGGGGAAATAAGTACTGGACACGTCACCAGTTTTTTAGTAAATGTATTTCTTATTCACATGCTATTCTCGCCAGATTTTAAATATATGTGTAATAAAGTGGAAATCAACAATATTGTGTTATTTAAAAATTAAACATGACATTTGGTGGAAATGTTGTCAGTGGTTTATGAAATAAAACAAAAATGTTTGTGTCTTAATCTTTAATCTCATACCTGTAAGTATTAAAATGAGAAACTGATTACATTGCCATGGTCTCTTAATATGATCATGACCAGCTGTCTGTTCTCATTGTTAGACTGAGAACACTTTGCCGAAAAAGTATTTTGAAGTTGACTTCCCCATGATTGTTGCCAGGAAAATACATCATATCAAGTAAGGTGTAGAACCTTCTTTTTTTTTTTTATATATATCTCACCATTTCATTTGTCACCATTTCAGAGACTTGTTTTTGCTCAAGTCGAGACGTCATCACATTAGTCAAATGCCTGAAGAGGGCAGCAAAGCCCTTGTTTAATCATAGGCGCTCTCTTCATGTGTCACAGTCTTGGATGTTTCGTATGTTCTAGAAAAAGATGATTTTTCATGTCACGCTGTGAGGTGGCACTTGCTATGAAGTAAAATTAGCTGGGGTTATCAGTATGTAAATTATTATATTATCGATTGGGCCTTGAATAGTAGCATTTATTACTGCAGGTCATAAGCTTGGTGCATTTCCATTGACTTAGAAAAGATAATAAGGTGGATATACCAAGGCTGCCTTCTCATTGTTTAAAACACTGGAGCAATAGATTAAAAATGTGGGATCGTTCTTACTTCCCCAACATATTTTGCTGTCTGTTGTGATCACTGATGTAGAACTACAACAACTTCTGTCTCTGAAAAACAGTCTCAGCTATAACCTTTGGCTAAAGAATTCATGAAAGTCTTTTTAAAAGACTGTATGATATCAGCAACTGCCAGAAAGCTTTTATTTAAGTCTGACAGTGGTTGTATCTGTGGTAATGGACTGTATGTTCGATATATGGATTGAGAATTATTACCTTAACCATCTATTTGCTGCTCGTTGTTTTATTCAGTAGTGAAGGAATGGCTTCTTACGTAGTTTTTGTTTCAAAGGTTGACATTAAATAATCATGTGAATGCGTTTGGTTAATCATCAGTTTGTCGATCAGAGGAAGACAGTTTCCACTTATTGTATTTGTTCCCCTCAAAGATTTTTTTCATCAGTGTCACTCTTTGCTTGCTCTTTAGGAAAAAATAATATTTGTCCACACTGACAATGCTTGAGGGCTGAAAAAAGGCTTTCTGTACCTTTCTTAGGAGACAAAAGACTGTCAGACAATGGTTAACAAGCAATAATTGCCTCATCATTGTCAGTTCTCTGCATTTGAGCATCTAGGAAGCTTATAGGACCACATTGTCTACTTAGATGTCACTTTGAATCTCGAATTTGAAATGGAAGAGTTCAGTGAAGGCCCACCTTTCCAATTATTTAACCGTTCATCAGAGCCAAAACGCAGACTCCTTGATCACTTTGAGCGTTTAGTGCACGCTCTAGGCTGGGCAAAGCATTATAAAAGAGTAATTTACTTAAGATTAATTTATTTTCACACTTGCCCCTTTACCCAAACATTGTAACTTTCAGAGATGCCTATTATTGTACTTATGGCATATGGAGTTATATGTGGTGGGCAGTGCAGTACAGAAACAAGGCTGCATGGCTGTGATTGAAAAAAAATCATTACATTTGCTTGTCTGAATGAGCTATAATACAGAATTTCATGCATTTATTTTGCTGTTTCCTGTCGTTGTAAAGACATGACCTAGTAGGTGCTTTCTGTGTTTTAAATCTCAAGTGAAAGAACAGAAACAATTATGCACAAGGAAATCTTTTTTTCTTTCTGTTTTTACAGGACAAAGCCACCATTGTCCAAGCCCTTGATTGAGACCCATTCAGCTGATTCTCTTCTATTAGGTATGAAAAAATCTGAAATTCATTTCAGAGTAGTTGGTTTTAGTCTAAAGATGTTTTATGTTGACATGCTCTGTTTTACTGACAGATGGCCACAGCCTGGACTCAGACAGATATTGTATCATTGGTGCTGATCTCAGAGACCTCTCAGGTTTAGAGGAGAAACTCAGAAAATTCCAGATAAACACAGAGTAAGTCTTTTAGTTCAGTTTATATATATTTAGTGTTTTCCACAGCATGAGCACACTTGAGTAGTCGTTTGTTTAAGCCAGTTTAACATATGTAAGTGTGATATCTGAAGGTATATGGAAGATTAAGCACCTTATGACGAAGCTACACATTTACAGGTACATGGTGCTGGACTCAATTAATGAATTACAAACTGTGATCTAAGGATGCCTGGTACAATAAACACTCTGTCCTTGGCCATTCAATATATGATATAAAATGTATACTTTTACTGTTTGGTACATTGTGCCTCACATTTTCTGTGAAAGTCTTCCAGGGCTTATAATCATAGAATGTCTTGGGCATTTGTGTCTTTGGTTTCAATGAATCTGGCTTTAAAGTCATTTGAAGTACACTACCCAGATTTTTTGGGACTTGGCTTCACTCTGAATGCACATATAGGAAATTTCTTTACTGTTTCAACATCAAGTATGAGAAAATCAACATTGCTTATTACACAGTAATTTCCTGTGCACTATACTGTAGAGGTGCTAATTATTGGCAAGCACTTGTTAGTGTTATCTGAACGTATACAGTCCAGCTGACTATGGTGTAATGTTAGCACACTCATTTCACAGCCCTCATTAGTGAAGATGAGACACAGTTACATAACCTTTAAACTAGGCAGTACCACTTTATCACTACTACTCTATTTGTTCTCCACGGCAGTTCAACTCCATAGCGAGGCATAACCGGCCATTTTACACACCTTATCATCTCTTGGCTCATCCGCTGATGATTTCTGCATGCTTAGTGGTTCGTGGAACTCCAGTCTGCCTTGTCGTTGTCATGCAGTATTACTTTATGCCATTGTGTTGTCTACATATAGGTTGCCCACCCTCTTTGTGTCTGAATGTGTACTGGTGTACATGACCCCGGAGCAGTCATCCAAACTTGTGCACTGGGCGGCAGACACCTTCCACACTGCCATGTTCATCAACTATGAACAGGTATAAAATATAAAGCACAGATGGCAGGATATATAGAGAGATCATATCTGCAATATTTCTTTTCAAAAAATTGTAACAAATTAAAAACGGTGCCTGGCCATTACAGAATATCTTTAAGAAAGAGAGCAACAACTCCACAAATTCAGTGGGGTAGATTTAATTTCATTTACTTTATTGAATAATCATGTTTTTTTTTTTTTTTACCTCTCATAGGTTAACATGGCTGACCGCTTTGGACAGATTATGATTGAGAATCTGCAGAGGCGTCAGTGTAATCTGGCTGGAGTGGATGTTTGCCAGTCGTTGGACTCTCAGGTAGCAAAGAAAAAAAATGTTATGTGGGTTTTTTACTTGGTGTAACATTGTTAGTACTGTTGCTGTCTCATGTCCAGTAGTCTGAAAAACAAATCTGTCAGACCCAGATCTTGTGCTGTAGCAGCTGCTGTTACATCACCAATTCCCATGCAGGCAGTTTCAGTAAAATAGTGGAAGTCAGCTTTACCAAGGGTAATACAGGGAGGGGCTACTGATAAAATGCTTGAGAGTGCAGTCAGATATTCTTATTAAAAGTCTTTGTTTATTGTATGTTTTCATTGTGTGCTTATTTTAAAGTGGGTTAGACAGACCTGATTGTTAGTGTGAAATCTGTTTGTAGAAAGAACGCTTCATGTCGGCAGGATGGGAGAGTGTGAATGCTCTGGACATGATGGCAGTCTACAGCCTGCTTCCTCAGGATGACGTCAACAGGTGCAAGAAATAGCAAATATATAGAGCAACAGACTTACTAAACATTGAATACACTTATCACATATTGTCACCATTTAATCAGAAACATAGAATATGTGTCAAACAGCCAGATTAGTAAAACCTGGGGAGCAAATACCACCACATCTGGTGTTCTCCCACAGAATGACAAACTGCTTTGGGTGCTTTGGGTCCAGGCCTTCACATTGCTGTATACCGTGACTTAACGTTGTTACAGACCAAGTACATGCCTTCAAGCAAACAATAACCCCTATTGCCAGTTGCCTTTTTCAGCTGAATAACATGTATTGCCACACTGCCATACTTATTCAGGAATTAAATACAGAGACATTTTTCTCAAATTGCCCAGGTCTCAATCAGAATGAGCACCTTTGAGATGTGCTGGTCAAACTGTCCATGGAAATGACCACTTACAGGGTTTTGGCATCTTGGTGGCAGATGCCATAGCACACATTCAGAGGTCTTGTTGACACTAAGCCCACAATGATCAGAGTTGTTTTCTTTGGAGGCCTGCTTTGTACTTTTGGCTCACTTTGTAGGTGAAATTATTAACAGCCCCGGCTGTTGCTGCACAACCCTCTGTACCTCTTTTATTAATCGAAAGTAGTAAAGGTTGATTTGATTATAATTTACCATTGTGATGGTGAATCATGTCACAGAGGTCAAAGGTGCTTTAAATAGGTAAAGAGGGACGGTTCCTTAAATGTACATCATTGCATCCTCAGGATGGAACGACTGGAATTTTTGGATGAAAAAGAACTGCTTCAGCAACTTCTGCAACACTACTGCATCTGCTGGGCCATGAAGGATGCACTTAGTTTGGGTGAGGTTACCTGTTCCTGCCTTCAAGACCAAAAGTCCATCAGAGTGTGGCTAAATATTTTAATCATTTGTTACATTCGTAAAACATAAAAATAGAATATTAGAAAATTCAAGTAATCTGATCTGAATTTCACTCTTCTCTAGGTCTTTCACAAATCGGCTTTTGAGTTTGATGTGCCCTCCTTTGAGGAACTGCTTCCTTGTGGCGAGGTCAACATGAATCAGAGGAAGTCATTTCATTTTTTTCTTTGTGACGTCAATGAATCCCAAGACCACTGTAATTATTTTTTTTTTTTTTTGCATTTTTCTCTGTCCAGTATGTTTGGAATGTTACACCTGAAACTGTAATTGTTTTGCAGTTTGAGCCGAGCTAATAAATTATGAATATTAAACCTTATTTGAAGAATAAATTTCATAAAATCTAAATTTCAAAAATCTCTCTGTAATATATATGCAAAATATACAGCATTTAAACACTTTTAATAATGCATTGCCTTCTCGTGTATTAGAGCTTAGGTTTCGGTGAGCACTGGAAACTGGCAAGTTGTCAATAACCTTTGCACTTGTAGGTTGGGGTCAAAAATTTGTTTAAAGGGTAACAGACACAGTAGTAAAAGTATGGCTGATTATTTAATGATGACGCAGTCATTTTTTTCATTCACTTTTTTAGTGATGTGAACATGGGAACATGGTGCCTAAAGTTTGTGGACACTTTCAATTATTTTCTCTTGCATATAGTATAACATCAGATTTTCACACCAGCACAAAAACCAGATAAAGTGACTTAATGAAATATTAAATTTGGTCATTTAATTCTTTTATAATCTAATATTTGTTTAAATCTTATATTTGGTGTAATCCCCGTGTGCAGCAATGTCTGCTACTAACAATCTGGGTAACTTTTGCTCAGACCTGCATATTGGCTTGGGGATTTTTTTCTCTCCAGAAGCACTTGGCCTGGTCAAGAGGCAAAAACATTACATAATGATGTGCTTGTCAGCAAATGTGGGAGAAAATTATTGAAATGTTTAAAAGATGTTCCTAAAAGAAAGATTAGTGATAGATTTGCATGTTTCCCTTCTGTCCCCATCACTGCTTCCTGGGCACTTCAAATAGCTGCTGTATGGGTGAAACGCTGAGCCTGCATTTTGTTGTGGGTCACCGTGTTTTGTGCTGTGTATTGACAAAGTTGTCACTTTCACTTTGATATCATAAAACGATTTAAAGAATCTGAGTGTGTAAAGGGCAAGGCTGCTTCCCTAAGATCTCACACAGCGCTGTGTCATCGTTCACAGCATCATTCATCAATAGCTGATAGAACCACATGTGCAAGACATGGTTTTTTTTCAACATGACTATGCAAAACTACCTTCTGCCCACATTACAAAAGCAAGGCTGTGAAATAAGTGGATACTGGACTGGCCTGCCTTCAGGCCTGATCTGTCCCAGCTGGGAATGTGTGGAGAACTTTGAAATAAAAAATGCAAATTGATGACTGTTGTATACATCAAGATGTATTTTCAGGAATAATGGTACAAAATAACACCTCTTCCCCATTGTCCCATCTTTTCTAAATTAGGGTTGTATAAATGTAAAAGTGTTGTTTCTGACTCGATGATGTGTGTTAAAATGCTGGGTGTTTTTCTCTGACAGGGATTCATAGGTCTCTGACGCTGAGAGAGTTTCTCTTTGTGTCTGTGCGAGAGTATTTCGAGGGAAATATTAACCCAGCATGACCTTGTGTGTCCAGCGTGCAGTTCTCTAAAGCTGTAACTGTAGCCTGTGTGAGATCAGCACTGTGGTTATTTAATGTGATTAGAAATAATATGAATATTAAATAGTATGACTATAATTAATGTGATGGAGTTGAAAGATTTATAGATGATGAATCCTACATGTAGCTTGTATATCGACTGCATGTGGATGAAGCATGGACTCCCATATCCAAATTTTATGGTCCAATTCCATTCGTTATCAGGCTCAGATAAGCTATCTTGAACTCCTCGTCCCCTGAACACCCACCCTCTGTGTTTGACTGTATTCTTTAGCCTTTGAATGGACCACCAAAGATCTTCCCCTCCCCTCTATTTTCTTGCCCCCCCCCCCCCCAAATATACACCTCTGTCAATAGGAGCTATGAACACATGAGCATTACACTGGCAACAGCATGACTACCACCGAGTCTAAGTCTGAGCTCTTCACCATCGATGGTGCAGAAATAGTTAAAAACCAGAGAGATCAGGCCGGTTCCACGGGCTTCTTTGAACGCTACGTGCAGCCCTGCCTGGCTGAGCTTCTGGGCTCCACGCTCTTCATCTTTGTGGGCTGCATCTCAGTCATCAGCAATGTGGGCATCACAGGCAGCATCCAGCCTGCACTGGCACATGGACTGGCACTGGCCATCATGATTGCAGTGCTTGGAGAGATCAGGTCAGGACTTCTTTCCATTAATGGCTATCATGAGGATTATAGTCATTTGATTATATTACATACAACACCTTTTCATGATTAAGTAATATGAAGGATTTAGTATCAATCTTTTTGGTAAACATTATAAAGATGATGAATACAACAGAGCCCTTGGACTCTAGAGCGAGACAAAAAAAGATATACTCATGTATAACTCCTAAAAACTCCAGACTCCAGTTATTAATCTCAAGACTTTTTAAGTAACTTTTGTGGATTATTAAAAATGATAAAGTAGCTTTCATTAGTTATATGAGTGGATTACCGATATTTTCCAGACCTAGACTGGGTCTATAGTTATGATAATTATTAACAGATGATTAATTATCATATACAGTGCCTTGCAAAGTATTCACCCCCTTGGCATTTTTCATGTTTTTTTTTTTTTTGTTGCCTCACAACCTGGAATTAAAATGGGCTGTTTGAGAGTTTGGACCATTTCATTTACAGAACATGCCCACAGCTTTGAAGATTTTTTACATTTATTTTATTTTATTGTGAAGCAAACAACAAATAGGACAAAATAACAGAAACCTCAGCATGCATAACTATTCCCCCTAAAGTCAGTACTTTTTAGAGGCACCTTTTGCGGCAATTACAGCTGCAAGTCTCTTTGGATAAGTCTCTGTGAGCTTGCCACATCTTGCCACTGGGATTTTTGTCCATTCCTCAAGGCAAAACTGCTCCAGCTCCTTCATATTGGATGGTTTTCACTTGTGAACAGCAATCTTTAAGTCTGACCACAGATTCTCAATTGGATTCAGGTCTGAACTTTGACTAGGCCATTCCAACACATTTAAATGTTTCCCTTTAAACCACTCAAGTGTTGCTTTAGCAGGATGCTTCAGGTCATTGTCCTGCTGGAAGGTGAACCTCCGTCCCCGTCTCAAATCACAGGCAGACTGGCACAGGTTTTGCTCAAGTATATCCCTGTATTTAGCACCATCCATCTTTTCCTTGACTCAGACTAGTTTCCCAGTCCCTGCTACTGAAAAACCTCTCCACAGCATGATGCTGCCACCACCATGTTTTACTGTGACGATGGTGTTCTTGGGGTGATGGGATGTGTTGGGTTTGCGCCAGACATAGCATTTTCCTTGTTGGCTGAAAAGTTCAATCTGACCAGAGCACCTTCCTCCATACATTTGGGGAGTCGCCCACATGCCTTTTGGCAAACTCAAAACGTGCCTTTTTATTTTTAACGTTAAGTAATGGCCACTCTTCCATAAAGCCCAGCTCTATGGAGTGTACGGCTTATTGCGGTCCTATGGACAGATTCTCCAGTCTATGCTCCTTCAGGGTTACCTTTGGTCTCTGTGCTGCCTCTCTGATTAATGTCCTCCTTGCCTGGTCTGTGATTTTTGGTGGGTGGCCCTCTCTTGGCAGGTTTGTTGTGGTACCATGTTCTTTCCATTTGAAGATGATGGATTTGATGGTGCTCCAGGGGATCATCAGAGATTTGGATATTTTTTTTTATAACCCAACCCTGACTTGTACTTCTCAACAACTTTGTCCCTGACTTATTTGGCGCTCCTTGGTCTCCATGTTGTGATGCCTCTGGCATAGTGGTGTTGCAGCCTCTGGGGCCTTTTAGAAAGGTGTGTTTATACTTTCAAATCATGTGACGCTTAGACTGCACACAGGGGGACTTCATTTCTCTAATTATGTGACTTTTGAAGGTAATTGGTTGCAGCAGGACTTTTTGGGGGCTTCATGGCAATTGCATATGCACATGCCAATTTTCAGTTTTTTATTATTATTTTGTATATAATAGGCACTGTATGTAACTATAACTATGTATGTAACTACATTGTAATATTTATGAATAAACAATACATTACAATGAACATTACGAACATTATTCACTGCTGCCCTCTAAAGGCATTATTGCATCAATCAGCATTTACCATCATTGCGCATAGCGTCTCTATAAATGCATAAAGGAAAATATTAAAATAATAAAAATCATATTGTGATAATGTTTACTAAAACCATTGCTTCACAAATTGTTACAGGTCTAATATTAGACGACATTAGGAAAGCAGAACTGTTTTAAGGGTGGTTATTATTATTATTATTATTATTATTATAAATACTATAATAATAATAATAATTGTCTCATTGTAAATGATTAATTACAGCTATATTACTCTTTGAAATTTACTCTTAAACATGCTTATGATGGCTAATTTCTGCAGTGGGGGTCACTTTAACCCAGCTGTGTCTGTGTGTGTGTACCTGCTGGGAGGAATGGAACTCGTCCTGCTGGGTCCATATGTGATCGCTCAGTTGTGTGGTGGGATGATTGGAGCTGGGCTTGCACAAGTAAGTCTAACTTTTGGATGATGAAATCATTATCATCATTTATTATTTATTCTTATTATCCACTCAACATTGATGCTCATAAAAAATAATGAACCCTTAGTGCACTAATATGATTTCCATGAGTATAATAATACATTTAAAAAATATGAATAATAATAATAAAATATAATAAAACATTTAGATTCATTCTTTTTACGTCCTTTTAAAATTCTTCACAAAAAGGCTTAAGGACATTCCAAATATAAGATAAATAGGAAGTGCAGTGAAATAGGATGGCCTAGTAGGGTACTGCAATATTGTTTTCTTTGACCTTCTTTCGATGTTATAATGCTTGGTTTGAATGAAACCTTTAACCTTTAGCCTTTAATATTTTCTGAACAGGCCATCTCTCCATCAGTTGAGTTCTATAACGCTTCTGGAGCTGCATTCAATGCAGTCAAGTCCAGTGGTGACATTGGACCTATTACTGTGGCTGAGATGATGATGACCCTCTTCCTGACCATGTCGGTCATTATGGGTGCTGTGAATGGAAGGACTAAAAGCCAGCTGGCTCCATTCTGCATCGGCCTAACAGTGACTGCCAACATCCTTGCTGGGTGAGAGTCTCTTAATCCAGAGCAGTAGAAGGTTATACTTCTGCTCATAAAGTGTTTACATAAAGCAGTGTTCATGCAGCTCTGAATACTCCAGCAGTCATATGTTTTCCCTTCCTAACTCATTTAAACCTCATGAGGAGTTTAGGTGATGTTAAGCCATGTGTGTTGAGAGCAGGAAGAAGTGCAGGGGTGATCAAGGAGCTTAAATTCTCAGTTTTGTTTAAGACTATTCGCACATCACCAGCTTTCTGAAAACATTCGCTGAATATACAGTGAAGTGCATGTGCAGATGTGTGCATACTGCTTGTCAAATGTCATGATTTTGTTGATTTTATGAAACTAAGTACACGTCTTGTATAAAGAAAACCCTTTTGCACGGTCTAATAAGCAGTAACTGTTTTGTCTTCTGAATGTGCTGAATAAACATAATGGATAAAAGACATATAAAATTTGACCTGTAAAGTACAAAGGTTATGGCAGCTTTGAAAGTTTCACGTTTTTTAACACGGTGATGGTGGTCTAGTGGTAAGATACTGTCCATATGGACCAAGCAATCACAAGTTCGAGTCATACCTTCAGCAAAACCACCAACCGGGCTCCTCAGTAAGACGCCAGGCTGCTTTAGCAAGACTGTCCCTATAATTAGCAAATGAAAGCTGACCCGAATAAGAGCATTGTTGCCATACATGTAAATTTAAAAGATGTAAAATCATCGGCAGTTCCTTTGTGATAGGCTACAGAAAAGAAGAACAGACATGGATTACAAAGAACTAATGCATGTCACTCTGGATAAGATGTTACGTAAATGTAAATTTGAGTGTAATTTGCACTGCTCCACATGAATGAAAGAATCAACACGTCTATCTTTCACTTTATTCACTTCTGATAGCACTTTTATTCATACTGCACACATCAGTAAATGAAATGCATTCTGGTTTATAAACCGATGACTGACATAAAGATGCAAAATAATATGACCTCAGAATTTTAACCAAATGTTAATGAGTGACCTATACAGCATTCATATGATCTTGAACAGTCAAATGTATAATATGGCAAACTGTTTGGTATCTTTGTTACAGTGGAAGGATCTCTGGAGCCTGTATGAATCCAGCTCGAGCGTTTGGGCCAGCAGTGGTTGCTGGTCACTGGGTCTATCACTGGGTGTACTGGGTTGGACCTTTGGCCGGTGCTCTGCTGACTGTCAGCATTGTGAGGTATTATGAAGCACACACCAACCTTCTTCTGCAGATAGCCACTAATATTTTTTTATGTTGTCTGCTTAAGTGGTGCAAATCAAAATATTTGTCCTTAATTTGTCATGGCTCGCAATATAAAGAATTAATTTTATAATTCTAGAGAGCTTAATCTGTGTGTTTGTTAAAATTGCTAAAATATTAAGATTCTACACTGGTCTAGTTCACCTTTGCTCAAACTTTAGTCAGCCTTAATGTTAAAACCACCTGCCTAATATTGTGAAAGTCGGCCTTGTGCCAAAACAGTTTGGCCAATCAGTCACTCAGAAGCCTACACTTCACATTTGTCTAGCATCCAGCACACCAGCTTTTAGAACAGACTGTTCATTTGCTGCCTGAAATATTCTTCCCCTTGTTGGGAATGTCAATTGTTGAATTTTTCCGTGGTTTTTACTGTTCATGTTGTGGCTGATTGTGTAAATATATACATACAGCTCATATAATGTTATTTATTCAACTATATGTACAGTTAGCTTAAATACAACTAAACGAACATAAAAAACTTTCTCTGTTCTATGTTCTAGGTTGTTGATGGGTGACGAGAAGACCCGTGTCATATTAAAATGATAAGGCATCTAGAAAAATCATTCACGAGTGTCGCCAGAGCTTCATCCATGCAAAAACAAAATGCTGTCTTGGCAAGTGACATCATCTTAAACCTAGTCAGTATGTCTAATATTTCTGATTATGAGAACAGATTAAGGTAGCAAGGAACTACATTTTACCCATGTGCTTTTCATGGATTATGAAAGGTTACTCTAAGATTCTAACTGTGCCCATAATCTACCCGTCTTCCTTTAGACCCTATTTACAATTTGCAACAACATCAGTTCATGGTGATCAGCTTGCATCCTGTTTAGATTTCCCCTTTGTTCTTTTACATCCAGATATTATCTGAACTCTTTTTTTCTTTTACTGTATTTTTGCAGTCAGAGCTTTCCAAACCTTGTAGCATCAAAAGAAAGAAATGACAGCTATTTGAAAGATAAGAAGGAAAGATAATTGCAGTAGAACAAAAGGGAGAATGGGCAAAGGTTTTCAACTTTAGTGTTCCTAAGCCTGTGTTTGAATACACATAAACAAGGCTCAAAATAATGACTTTAGCAAGGGCAGCGGAACAAAATTGTGGCTCACATGACATGAGATGGGCTGAACACACCACACAAAAACACACCCACACACACACACAAACACACACAGACTCACATAGTGATTTCAACTCAGTGTGTTCCACTACCTTGGCATCATCAGCACAGTTACAACATATTCTGTTGGTCAGAGCTGTATTTACAACACAGACACTGTCTAATTAATGCCAAGTGTAAAAAGGATAAGACTTTTGATAATTGTTATAAGTAGTTTTGACAGACATAAATTAAATTAAACTTCCATTTAGGCAGTGAAAACAAGGTTCAATCTGAAATATTCAAGAAATAAGCATGTGTTTATTTTAATAATCCTAAAAACCTCTCTGCTGTTTGAATTTTAATCATGTAAAATGTACTATCTTATCTGACTACATGTCTTAAGTTAAAGCATAACTAATACTAAGTTTTAAAAATAAGTTGGTGTAACGCTGGGTGGTGTGAGCTGGACAGCAATGCATAGCTGAGAGTCTTGTACTCAAATTTGTTAAACATATCTAAAGATACAGAGTTCAGGAACCACTAATCTGCAGGAGAACACGCGAGTCAATGACTGATGCTCTGCTCGGACTCATTGAAGTCGTGAGCCCAGGTGTGCTCAGGCAGAGCAGAGCGCCATCTACCGTGACAGTTGGATTAAAATTATAATTAAATCAAATAGAATCCTACAAAACCTCAAAGAATACAACACTAGATACATTTAATACAAATATTTTGAGAATTAAAAAAAAAAATCATATCTAGTGTTTTAATTTTTCAAGATATATTTAAAGATGGTTTCACTTGCCCTCTCTCTCTCTCTCTCTCTCTCTCTCTCTCTCTCTCTCTCTCTCTCTCACTCTCTAAAGGTATTCTTGCCGTGAGAACCATAAAACTGACTGTAACAATTTAACAAGTGTACATTGGCTGTGTATAAAACCCTTGTTGTGTTTCGTTCTCTTTGCTGTAAAAACAGCTGCATGTCTCCTTATACAGATGTGTATTTATTAACAAATGATTATTTTTGTCAAAATAAATAATTTCACTTTTATCACATAACCACTGAGATGAACTGTTTCTCCTGACAAGTGTGAAGCAAGTCAAGGTTCACCATGAAATAAACTGCACACAAAGCAACATAGTCAGCCAAAACTGATAAGGGAATATAATACACAATCAGGACTTTATGGAGCTTGGGTTCATAATTGGTTTTATAATTCTTATGCAATGTTCATCTGAGGTGTGTTAGATGAATATAATTAACACATATAACTTGCTGCTTGTCTCTGCAGTGGCACGTCACATACTTATTCAAATAGTTTATGTGGAAAAATTCCTTCTGGGCCCTTGCTGGAAAAACTGTGGAGTGTGTCAGGTTCTTCCAGTATTGTTTTCACAAAGTTTGCTGCTTCAGTGTTTTTAGATCTTTTTGTCAGAGGTTTCTGTGTTGAACTGAAGTATAATTACAAGCATTTAATTTATTGACAATTACATTATGTTTGTGTAAAGAATCCACATTTGCAGTACTGGCCCTTCTTTTTCAAGACCTCTGCAATTTGCCCTGCTATGCTGTCAATCAACTTCTGGGCCAAATCCTGACTGATGGAGTCCATTCTTGCATAATCAATGCTGTTGTCAGAATTTGTGAGCATTTTAGTCCAATGTTCTCTTGAGGATTGAACACAAATTCTCAATGCGGTTAAGATCTGGGGAGTTTCCTGGCCCTGTACCCCAAATTTTTATGTTTTGTTCCACGAGACACTTAGTTATAAATTTTACCTCATGGCACGGTGCTCCATCATGCTGGAAAAGGGATCTTTATACACCAAACTGTTCTTGGATGATTGGGAGAAAATACTCTCTGAGGATGTTTTGGTTCCATTCATTATTTTAGGGTGTGTTTTTTGGCAAAATTGTGAGTGAGCCCACTCTCTAGGCTGAAAAGTACATCCACACATGAATGGTCTCAGGATGCTTTACTGTTGGCATGACACAGGAGTGATGGTAGCGCTAATCTTTTCTTCTCCGGAAAATCTTTATTCTGGATACCCCAAACAATCGGAAAGGGGCTTCATCAGTCCAATCTCTGTAGCTGTTGCTGAATATCAGTCTTTCCCTGATGTTTTTCTTGGAGAGCATTGGCTTCTTTTCTGTGTGTGCAGATGCACTCACACACACCTGCCTGCTGCCATTCCTGAGGAGGCTCTGCACTGGTGGTACCCTGATCCTGCAGCCAGATCAATTTTTGGAAATGGTCCTGGCCTTTGCGGGACTTTCTTGGGTGCCCTGAAGCCTATTCACAATGATTGAACCTCTCTCCTTGAATTTCTTGATGATCTGATAGTTAGTTGATTTGGGTGTAATCTTACCAGCAGCAATATTCTTGCCTGTGAAGCCCTTTTTATGCAAAGCAATGAAGACTGCACATGTTTTCTTGCAGTTAACCATGGTTAACAGAGAAAGAACATTGTCCTTTTAAAGTATCTATTCTTCCTCTTGATATTCCCACAAATCTTACACTTGACCCAGTGCATAAATACGACCCAAAACATAATCAGAGTCCTTGAAGCTGATGAAGGGGACCCAATGAAACAAATGAGACAAAAATATTTGACCTGTTTTTTTTTATTGAGAAAAATGATCCATAATTATATATTTTTGAATGTCAAAAGTATGTGAATTTCTACGCATAATTTTGGAGGGAAAGGTAAAGGCAAGTGTTTTACATCAATGGGATTAGAATCGGGGTGAATGGACACCCTGTTCTATTGAAAGAAGAGGGATCTATCAAGGTATAAAGAGTAAAGTTAAATTTAAATCAACTTAATATTGTTTAATAATTTAATGTTGTTTAATTTACAGCATTTAGTAGACACTCTTATCAAGAGCGACTTCCATGTTCTAATTACAGGGACAGTCACCCTGGAGCAACTCCGGGTTAAGAGTTTTGCTCAGAAACCCAATGGTGGTAGTACAAGAGGTGGGATTTGAACCTGTGACCTCTTGATCCATAGGCAAGCATCCTACCGCTAGACCACCAACACCCCCAAATTGTCAAAATTTCTGCACCTGATAGATAAATATGACTTGATGAAAACATATAAAAGCTTTCCTGGCCTATATGCAGCAAATCAGACTCAAACCACGATAGTACATTCACCATCAAATGTGTCTTGAAATAATAATCCTTTATTTATAATCCCACGAATGGGAAATTCGTTCTCGGCATTTCACCCATGTGCAGCAGTGGGCTGCTATTGAAAGCACCCGGGGAGCAGTGATGGGGACGGCACCTTGCTCAAGGGTACCTCAGGGCAACCTACTGGGAAGGGGTTCGAACCCCTGATCCTCTGATCATGTGGCTAACGCCCTAACCACTAGGCCACCGCTGCCCAAAAATGACATTTTCAGAGTGATAGGAAGGAGTTGGTGACAAGAAGACCCGTGTCATATTTAAATAATCAGATTCATGAGGTGCCCTAATCTGGTTACACATATGCCTCTTATGGATAAATGCTTTTTGATTATGCTTTTGATTTCTGATTATGCACCATCAGGAAATTAGATCTGAATTTACTGAATGGGCCCATAATCTACACTCTAGGCATATTGCTGTAGCCCCTGTTTACCACAGCATATTTGCCCTTTTCGCTCTCTTTTTCCCCTTTTCACTCTTTGTTTGCCAAGAAAACCATAAAACTGACTCTAACAATTTTACGAGTGTACACTGACTGTGTATAAAACCCTTGTTGATTTTCTTTGTCTCTTCTGCATAAAAAATACAGCTGCTTGTCTCCTGATACAGATTCTTTTGTAACAGTGTCTTTTGTAACAGAAGGTTATGTATCAATATAAATCATTTCCCTTTCATCAGATAACCACTGAGCTGAACTGAACTGAGGTCAAGGTTTCACATGAAATAAACATCAGCGAAGATAAGAAGTAACAGGACTATAGTACTTCTAGAAAAAAATAAGTAAAGTGAATGATTTCCATGCCACCTTGTTCAAAAACAAAAATATCAAGAGTTCCCTAATTTCACATTCAGCATTGTGTATGTTATAAAATTCAGCAATTGAATATTACAGACATACAGTAACTCAGCAAGAGGTGATAAACTGCACACAAAGGCACAATGTCAGCCTGTTAGCCAATATACTACACAATCAGGACTTTATGGGGATTGGGTTAATAATTGGGTTAATAATTCTTATGCAATGTTCATTTGAGGTGTGTGATGAAAATAATTTCCACAGATAAATTGATTGTATCTGAAGTGGCACGTCACATCCTTATTAAAATAGCGTATGTGGAAAATCTAATTCTGTACATGTGTTGGAAGAAGCTAAAGACTGTTACATGAAGTAACAGGTATTTGTCCAATGTAGCTGCAGAAACCGATGAGCTCCATTATTGCAAATAATTTGTTTTTTAGTTAGCAAAGCTGATGCAGTTTAGTTTTCAGCTAAAAACAGCTAAAAAGCAAAGTTCAGACATGCTCAACAGTGAAAAATGACATCCCTCTGCCGACTGTAGTGCACAAGACGAATTGAGGAGTATAAAATATGTACGATGACTTTTGCAAAGGCCAAATGTTATGTTTGATACTTTCCCAACATGTTAGATGCACAAATGAATTATTGTTTTCTGTAGAGGACATGTACTTACTTTCACATCAGCATGAGTAAGCTGTGTGGTACCAGTGAGTGAAAGTATGGACCACAAGTTTTAAGAGGTTAATAAAAATATCATCCCACTGCCAGGTCAGTTTTTTTATCTAACCTGCAAACACGTCATGTATTGTTAAGCTAGTCTGGACCCAATTGAGGTCAAGGTGTTAGGAACAGTTACAGTGTTTACTTCATGCCAATAAATGAGGCAACTTGAGAATGACAGTCAGTTACTGCTTGCATTTGAAGCAGATTAAGTGCACAGACGTAAAGCAACATGGAAGAGGAGAAAATGGAGCTAAAAGAGGTGGATAAATGCTCCCAGGGAATGCTTAAACACGCATCAAAGCCGCCCAGCTTGTTTGAGAGAGTGATCCAGCCATGTATAGCAGAGCTGGTGGGGACCATGTTTTTTGTCTTCATTGGTTGTGTGTCAGTGATTGAGAATGTGGAAGCGGCAGGCAGGCTGCAGCCGGCTCTGGTGCACGGCCTCGCAGTGGCTGTGATGGTGGCGTGCATGGCTGAGATCAGGTAGTCATCTCCTTATGGTGTTTTTTCCATTGCTGTCTTAGTTCATCAAATTTGAATTCAGAGATTCAGTTTTTCAGTGATGCTACTGGAGATCCTCTGCCAAATGCTTTCCCTGCTCTAACATCCCCCTCTTTAGCTAAGCAAAGATTTTTTTTCGATCAAATGTGCTGCGAGAAATATATTTCAAATATTCTAGGCAGTGTGACTTCAGCATGAAGAAACATCTGTATACAGCACTGATGAAGGCTAACAAAAAAATACGAAAAAAACCTTTTTACATTTACAGCAGTTGGCAGACACTTTTTTCCAGAGCAACTTTCCTGATTGCAGGGACAATCCCCCTGGAGAGACTTGGGGTTCAGGGTTTTGCTTAGGAACCCAATGGTGGTAGTGCTGGAGGTGGGATTCCAGCCATAGGCGAGTATCCTACCACTAGGACAACCACCAAAATTAAAAACTGATTTTGGAAAACAAAAAAAAGTGTACATTTTTTTAAAAGTGTAAATCCATTTTTGGTTGTTTAGAAAAGTATTGTTTCTAATGATCCTGTTTTTTAAGCATTTGTTTAGTGTAGAACTCTTTTGACTCTTTTGCAGTGGTTCACATTTCAACCCTCCTTTCACCATTGGCATCTTCCTATGTGGAGAAATACGGCTGACTTTGGCCATCCTGTACCTGATCAGTCAGCTTATTGGAGGTCTGCTTGGTGCTGCTATGTCAAAGGTAGATCCAATAGCAGTAGTATTTTGTCAGTTTAATGTTTTATGTTTGGAGTAGCCAGCTCTGATTTGATCTCATTTTATAAATAAATGAGGGTTTCATATGCTCTTCAGGTTATGACATCAAGTGAAAACTACATGAACGCCTCTGGGGCAGCTTTTACCATTCTAAAATCGGACGACCAACTTGGAGCAGCCATCTTTGCTGAGATAGCCATGACATGTCTGGTGACAATGGTGGTGCTGCTGGGGGCAGTCAATGGGAAAAGCAAGAGCCCCCTTGTGCCTTTCATGGTGGGCTGCACTGTGATCATCAATATCCTGGCTGGGTAAGTCAAGAATGTTCTGAGGACCTTCTGATATTTTGTTATTATAAAGAGGTCAATTCTTTTTTCCTGTGCACTGAAGAAATCTGGGTTTGAGATCAAAAGAAAAATATGAGCTACAAGTTTTTTTTGCATTTACTTCTCAATTACATACACACCTATTTTCATGAGACCAACCAGTCTTTCAAATATTTGAGCAACAAAGGTAGTTGTTGTTACACAGGGTTGTCCTATTATACTGACAGTTTAAACCATAAATAGCTCTTGATTTGTAATTTTAGCTGAAACTTTGGATTTCACCTATGAAGAATGCATTTGTAGTTAAAGAGTAGAAGTTAATGTAGTTAAAAAGACCAGAGCGCTGTCTATGAAAGACATGCCATTTTGAAGTTTGGGGGAAAAAATGAGATTTTGAGCTGACTGAAGCATTTCAAAAACCTTGGGAATAGAAGGAAAGAAACTACTGGTGTACTTAACAAGATACATCAAACATGTCAATCAAGGAAAACAACAACAGCTGATCAGGGCAGTTTACAGAGAAATGCAAGCAAACTACTGAAATGGAACTTCATCCTGCAGTGAGACAACAATCCAGAGTACACTGACAAGTTAAAAAAAGGAGGGAAAAAGTGGAAAGTGATCCAGATATAAACTCAACTGAACATGTACGACATACCTAGGGAATAAAAGATGAAAAATCTTTTGATTTCCATCCCAGATGTCTTCCATGGGAAGAACAACCAAATAAACTAGTATGCTGTTCAAATACTTTTTGGAGGGAAATGTATTTATATATAACATTCTTAGCTTGCCTTCACTAAATGTGCATCTGATGTATCATGTGGTATTGCAGTGGGGACATTTCAGGCACCTGTCTGAACCCAGCAAGGGCTTTGGGACCAGCAGTGATGGTGGGTTATTGGAAATATCACTGGGTATACTGGGTTGGCCCTATTGGAGGAGGGTTAGTGGCTGCAGCGCTTGTAAGGTGAGTCTGCTTGGCATGAAAATGCATATAAAGAAGTATAAACAAGTATAAAAAGATAATGACTGTCTGATGATGATCATGATGATGATAATTATTCATTGGTTATTGGTCCAATGTTTACTCCTTTCAGGCTTCTGCTTGGAGATGAGAAGATCCGAGTAATAGTGAAATGATCTCCACCAGTGTGATTTCTAACTTCATTGTTAAAGTTTCAGGTGAATTTCAGAAATGCTGTTTTATGAGTTAGTTAGTTTTACCAGCAGATGTCAGTATCCATGACTGTATGTAAAAAATTTTTTTCAATTAATACTTTCTTTTGTTCCAAAAGCAATGCTAATTATCAATCTGAAGTGAAATGAATGGGATGGGAAGGAGATTAGTTTCTGTCAGGAGTTTTGTTAGGGACAGAAAGGAGATGGGTCAGGGTTTAGAAGGACAGGAGTGGTGTGAAGGGTGGTAGGAGTTGGACTGGTGCCAGTGCAGTGTGTCACTCAGCCAGAGTGTTTGAGTGTTTCACCCTGCTGTCAGGTGCAGATGAACGCCCATCGCACACACACACACAGTCACTGACAAAGTCTCTATCAGCAGTAGTGAGATTCTTTAAACAAGCTAGCAAACACTGATCACACTTTTACCAGCTTCACCAGGAGTCCCTGAGACGCCTTTCTCCTGAGAAATTCATGAAAAATGTTTTGGAAATAAATGAATACCGATGTTATGTTGTTAATTAGTTGTTTTGTTTTGTAGTCCCTTGGGAATATCACAGAGGCAGTTAGCTAAACTAAGCTGACCGGGTTGTTTGTAATTTTTTGTTTGATTGCTTGTTTCTGTCAGAAACTGGAATATTATGATGATCTTGTTCTATTTTTCTCTCTTTTTTTATAATTATATGTATGATTATAAAAAATGTATAATTTTAAAATGTATTATACACCAGCCCTCAGCCTTGTTTAACAGCAGTGACAGACAGAGCTACACTTTTATTTTGAATAAAAAAATAAAAAATGTCTGATTTTTTTGTCTGATGTTTATTTTTTTAAATAAATGGAATAAAAAAATAAATGAAAGTACATATACAAAATGCTGTATATTTAGCAGAAAATATTACAACATAATGTTATACACAGTAATCTATTCACCCCATTCACCCCCAGTATGTATCTGGTATTTACCTCTTTTGATAAACTAATAATAACAATAATAATAACTGATTGAATAATTTACTGAATCTGCATGAAGATTCTTAAAGTAATGCTGTAACATCCCAGCAAATGTGGAATGTTGTGAAGAAAAAAGGACAAAATACATAACTTTTTGCTTACTTTTATTTTGTTACATCATGCCCAGGCCAGAACAACAAGGCTGACCTTTAAGCACCAGAAATATGTAAACATTTATCTATATTTATCAGACATAGCCTGGGCCACATTGGCAAGGAACTTCTCAAAGGCCAGGTGAACCTCAGGAGTGAGATCCTTTGGGAAATAGATGGCCAGCACCACCAGGATGTTGTGGGACAGGATCTGTTGGAATGGTAATAAAGATGTTCAGAAGCTCAGAAACCCTGCTTGGGTTTGTAAAGAACATAAATCAGTATTGGACCACATAAGATCACCTTGAAGTTGGCAGGGTCCACTCTCAGCTGGAAGGCATGCAGCTCACTGAGGGTCAGCAGGCCACCAATGAGGTCATCAATTTTGGTCACAGCCTCGGCGACTCCTGCCATGACCTTCTTGCCATGGTTCTTCACAGGGGCAGAGCCCGGGCTCATTTCTGGCCAGTGAGAGAAGTAGGTCTTGGTCTGAGGATAGACTGACAGCATCCTGCCAAATTAAAGAAGAGAGGAGCAAGTGGATTAGTCAGTTAATATAAAGATGGAGGGGTATAATGTCCTATAATGGTATCCATACACCTCTAACGCAGCCAGACCCACCTGACCAGGGCATCATGTCCAATTTCATCAGCCTTGGGGGCGGCCTTTGCCCAGAAGGCCTTGACGAGGTTCTTGTCCTTGGCGGAGAGGCTCATTCTGTACTCCTGATGGCAATTGCTTCGCCTGCGGCTCTCTTTTTATGTGTTCATGGTCGAGCAGGCCCACCCAAGATAGGAGACCTAGTTACGTACCAGATTGAACCCCTGCCAGGGAAGGGTCTCACTTTGACGTTATGCCATTGATTATTTCCCTCCCCTTTCTCCTCTTGTTTTTTTCTTTTTCAAATATTCTCAAGTTCAAAGCTTTATTGTGAGTATAGAATTTGTCCTGAAAAAAGCTTTTATTTTACATTAAATAACAATATAATCTATAGTAATTGCTATTTTCGGAAATCACTGTGTAATACTGTATTTTACAGTTCAGTTTACAGTATAACTGACTTAACGTTTCTGTAAAAATAAACTTTTCAAGGATTCCCAAAATGTCCCGAAAGTACATGTTTCTGTTTCCTCAGTTATAATATATCATACATGTGATTTGATAAAAATATACATAATTTCTTATGTCTTGGTCTCCAGAATGGTGACTTTCAGAAAAATAACCATTATTTATGGTTAATATTATTTATTTATTTATTTATTTATTTAATAATCACTAAACATTTCTGTTTACCCTTGTATTTCCTCACAATGTAAATGTCAGCATGCAGTAGTAGGCAATAGGAAATTTATGTGATATTTACAAGCATTTTACATTTTGACTGCTCACACGGCCTCCACAAGGTGTATCATTTTGATATAATGTGAAGTAATCCATCTTTACATTTCTTTTGGGAGTTCATGTTCTTTGAGAAATTAAAACTGCATTCAGCAGAATGTTAATTTCATAGATTAGACTGTGAAGTTATTTATGAAAGAAAGGTAATAACAACACCACCACCAACAACAACAACAACAACAACAACAATAATGATAACAACAACAATAACAAAATACAATAATAATAATAATAAATCATTTTTAAAAAAGGATTTTCATATCTGAGAACAAATGTTATTCACGCTGGTATTTAAAGTAGCAGTAAGTTGAAAGCTTGTCTTGGTGGGATTTCTTGCTTGGGATTTGTGGACTGACTGCCTTGATTTGGAACAGATTTGTGAATCACACATTTCATTTATTGGCTCAAGTGTATATTTTCCTAATGAAAGATGATAAAGCCTTGCCCTCATAACTGCTTACTTATTTCTCATGATTTCCACACACCAGATCAGTGGAGAGCCCACGTCACTAGGACTGTGAAGATGCAGATATCAGTAATAGTCAGGCTGCGGGTGTGTGTGTTTAAGACTGATAAGCCTGACACCCTGTATTTCAGTCTAGACAGGGTTTTATTATTGTAAAAATAAAAAGTCGTTTTGTAAATTCATTTATCAGCATATTCAGTTGTAAAAACTCAGTTTGATACAGAAAATATAAAAAATAAATATATTTTTTTTATAATATATTTATTTTCTGTATCAAACTATATATATATATATGATATCTAATTTATTACCTAATAATAAAATAACTAATGAAACAGATCACTACATTGAAACTTTGTTAGTCAGTTATTCAACCTAAGGTTAATTATTCAGTATTTTCTACATTATTCATTAAGAAATAATTGGTCTTTGTTGCGTGTGAACAGAGTCATAGTGGTTTAAGCTTTTTCAAGACATAAGGCATAATTCTCAAAACTTTTAGGGTTCTTAGGACTGGATATAGTATTATTAAACAATTACAATTATTGGTCTTTATCCTGTTGAAGAATTAAATGTTGTCCAATGATACGTAAGCCAGAAGGAACAGCAGGCTGCTGAATAACTGAGTGACTATTTCTTCACGACCCCTTTAATTTGTTCTGATTCTCCGGATCTTCCTCCCAAAAAGGCACGCAGAATGTCAGCAATCCACCTTCATGTTTCACTTTAGGGAACAAACATTCTTTGGTTTCCATTTCCTCATCCACTGCCTGACATAAACCCTGGACTTACTGCTGAAACGACTGAATGAAGAACTGAATTTTACTTTTGTCCATCCAATAGACCTGTTCCCAGTCCTGAACACTTCAGGGTTTGAGTTGTTGGTTTAAAGTTTTTCTAGCAGAAACTGGAGCTCTGACATTAGGAAATACGATGATGCACTAATGACTGACTTCATACATCTTCTTCCAATAGTCTGAGCTTTTGTGGCTAATACGTTTGTAACTACCAGCTATGAAATATTAAAACTAATATTAATAAAATATTAATTTTTTCTAAAACATTGAAGCCAGTTTATAGTTTAGTTGCGGCAAGGAGGCACAGAGGTAGCGCTGTCACCTCACAACGAAAAGGTCCTGGGTTTGATTTCTTGGTGCGACGGCCAATGCGTATGTTCTCCTGGTGTGAGTTTCCAGTGGGAGCTCCGATTTCCTCCCAGCATCAAAGACCTGCAAGTCAGGCAGACTGGAGATGCTTTATTACCCCCTAGGTGTGTGTGTGTGTGTGTGTGTGTGTGTGTGTGTGTGTGTGTGTGTGTGTGTGTGTGTGTGTGTGTGTGTGTGTGGTGTTTGCCCTGCAATGGGATGGTGACCTGTGTTAGGTGTTTCCCTGCCTTCTTGTCCTATGACTCCAGCACCATCCCGTGACCCTAATCAGGACAAGCGGCTAAGAAAAAGAGTAAGAGTCAGTGTATGTAGTGAGTGCTTATGTTTCTAAATATCCAAGCGTGGCTGCAACTTTTGGCTTGTAGTGTACATCATGATCCTTTGGTACCTCTTGTTTTGTTTTTATGTATTTTTTTGCACCCTTTCATCACCCTACATTTTTAAATAGAAGAGGGAAATTAAAACTAGAGTGTAGATTTATTTACAGTGATACTGGTGGGAACCATGGATCAAAAGAAAATATTTTGAAATATGTTATATTATTCTATATTATATCTATTTTATATTATTCTATATTACATCACAATGACTTGGTACATATCTTTTTGGTAAAAAGTATAAAAACAATGCAAAAAAAGAAAAGCAAAGAACTATAGAGGATTTGTCAATATATATATATATATATATATATATATATATATATATATATATATATATATATATATATATATAATATATATATATATATTATACTTATGAAATGGAAGTTTTTATTTAATATTGTTTGTATAATGTCTAAATCATAAACACAAAATTCATGATTACAATCCAGAAGTAGCAATGACTCTTCAAAGATCTCAAAATATACTGTAAAACGTGTAATAACTCTCTGTGATACAGGTTTAGATGAATTAAACTCCTCGGTCTGGTTCCCTTCATCACCACTGTGAACGAATCAGAGCCGAACCGGTTCATATTAAACCGCCCTGAACGACTCGCTGCCTCTTCATCCGGGCTTTTACTCCCCACCAATCAGACCGCTGCTCCTGGGAGTGACCACGCCCTCATTCGAACCAGCTCTGAAACAGACACACGCAGACACGGCCACGCTGGGGCACGCGTCACTGTGCCTCACCTCATTAAACTCGCCATAAAAATCAACACTATCCAGCACAGGTATGGTAGAGTGGACAGAGGAGGAGCGAGCCTTCATCCGGGAGGTGTTCAGTAAACTTCAGTATGAAGATGTGGGTCCTAAATCCCTCTGCAGGTACGTGGTCATGACCATCAACTGTAGTGCACCTTACTGTCAGTCCCCTGCTTCTTATCCCAGTGTCCTTCCACCTTAAACAACGTCCAGAACGCTTTATAGTGCCCACACGGTAATGTAACTGCTGCAGCATTTAAGGTGGAACAGAAAAGTCCAATAAGAAGGAAGGTTAAACTAATACTATCACTATCACTGTACTACACTATTATAGTTCTTCACTATATCTAATACTAACACAGAATGTACTGGACTGTACAAGACAACGTTATACTCTACTAAACTATACTATTCTATTATAATACCAATACATGCTTTATTATACCTTACTAAAATGAATATTAAACTAAAAAGCCACAGCTATACTATACTATATACCATACTATACTATATACTCTACTGCACACACTTCATTTCAATGATCACTGTTAGGTTATTTACTTATGCTTAGGTTTTTAACAAAGTGTCTGGTGACTGGATCATCAGCAGCTTTATTGTTAATGTATAAAGGTATGAAGGTGTACGATTATTCCTTGGCTACACCATTTGGCGGTGGACAGTGTAATGTGTGTGTTCGTGTTCTCCACTGCAGGGCTCTAATTGTGTACCCCTGGACCCAGCGTTACTTTGCTCATTTTGGTAACTTGTATAATGAAGAAGCCATCTTGGGTAACCCGGAGGTGAACAGGCATGGTGCAGTGGTGCTGCATGGACTGGATATGGCCCTGGAGAACATGGACAACATCAAGAGCACCTATGCGGAGCTGAGCGAGCTGCACTCTGAGAAATTACATGTGGATCCGGATAATTTCAAGGTGGGATAATGTGCGTTAGGCCAAGATAAACATACACTGAATGAATAAAACACACAAGAAAAAAAGTGCAGGAAACCTTAGCATTTTGTGATGCAACACTAAATCCAGCTGATGTGGTGAGAAAGATCCACCACCTCTAATGAAAGTGTAGCGTAGAACATGATTTGGCAGCAACAGGTGGGAAATGGCCTGTAATAGAAAGCCTTCCTTTAGTCATGTAGGTGCTTGTTTAAGGTAGATGTTAATGATGAAGTTGTCAGGTAAAGCTTCCACAACAAAAAAAAAAAATTGACAAACATTTGACAACTGTGTTGTTTATTATTATTTCATCATTTGCACTAACTGTGATGTCTTTGTTGCAGCTAATGGCAGACTGTATTACAGTAGTTATCGCAACCAAGATGCGAGCCGCCTTCACCCCTCCCATGCAGGCTGCATGGTACAAGTTCCTCTCAGTGGTGGTCTCAGCTCTGAGCAAACAGTACCACTAAAAATTGAAAGTGAAAGTCATTTTGAGAACACACAGCACAGCACACAGTGAACCACAACAAAATTGGTCGTCTGCATTTAACCCATGCACCAGCTATGAAAGCACTCAGGGAGCAGTGACGGGGATGGTACCTTGCTCAGGGGTACTTCAGGGCAACCTACTGGTAAGGGGTTTGAACCTGCAGTCTTCTGATCCTGTGGCCGTCTCCCTAAACGCTAGGCCACCACTGCCCGCTGAATTGTGCACATTTAATATTTGAGTGATGAGTATATTTTGTGTATATATATATATTTACTTTTTTCATTTTAAGTTTTCCTTTTGAGTTATGAAAAGATTCAAATAGAAAAGTGGATCTGGTGTCCCCTTAAAACTCATTGAAGGTACAGAACTAGATGTTATAGGAGAAGCACTTTTCATTTACATTCTATACATTCATTTTGAAGTCCTTGGTAGGACCATTCCCTCTCCATTTAAGGTGGATAAGATAGCCTTTCAAACATTTCAACAAAGGTTCAGAAACTTTTTCCAAGGGCAGTTATAAAAGGGATTATTTTTTTTAATTCATATAACCTATTTTTCTGTTATTCTGAGCTCATCCCTTATGTTGAAACTCTGATTTCTGTACGAGACTCGTCTCTTTATGCATTAATGTGTGTGATGTTAGACTGGATGGTGAGAAAGTGTGTATGACTGATCAGATGATGGCACTTGAAATTAACAGATAATAAGAGTGCGATGAAGGATGGTTTGTTGAAATGTTTTCAAATTATGTAAATAGTCCATATTAAATTAATCCATAAAGATTACTAATTAGTTCTTGTCCTTTGTCTGGGTTCTCTTGAGTGAGATTCTGTTGTCCATAAGGACAATTCAAATGTGGAGAATCAGACTGGGGCAGACTGGGGTTGAATCAGCAAAATGTATGAGCCCCATGTTCCAATGGGCCCTCCCGGAGAACAGATGTTTTGAATAAAAGCCCAGTAAAGAGGTGGACAGAAAAAATGCAACACATAACCTATTAATCAGTTGGAGAGCATTGGCATTTGTAAAATCATTGAAACAGCAATGCCATTTCATTTGTTTTTGCTCTGCAGTGAAGACATTTAAAGTCAGTGGCATATACATCCTCCACAGGGCAGGAGTGCATATATCATAACCTACCATTCAAAGAAGACTTGGAGAGCAGATATTTAAAGCCCTCATCAGATGTAAACTACAGCAGTAAGACAGAGAAAACCAATGAAGTGTAGAGGTGAGCCATGAGTTCATGAGTTCTATGGACTGATAATTTATCTCAGCCAGAGTGTGAAGAAAGGGAATAATCCAAATCCATCCATCCATTATCTGCCGCTTGTCCCAAACGGGGTCACGGGGGAGTGCTGGTGTCCAATCCAGCGCACACAGGGCGAGGACGGGTAATCCAAATCCAAAACATACAAGTTCATCTGTGAAGCAAAGTGGAGGTAGAGCCATGGCTTGTGTTTTCTTTGGTAATTCAGCAAGAACAAGTAAAAGCCTGGAAACTATCCATAGAAGATGCCAATATTTTGGTGATGTCAGTGTGTTGCAGGCTTGATGAGAGGTCACATACACTAAGTGCTATTTAATTTATCAAGATATAAATAACTGGAAATGAAATCTGAGTATCTGATAAAAAAAAACCTGAATTGCTGTTCCAATACTTTTGGAGGGGATTGTAGCTTCCTTTTGCAAGGTCTGCTGAGGGTAAAGGGAAGCCTTCCATTTCTTTACTGAATTACTAAACCATGTACACAATACAATTAATTGAAACAGTTTTATTACAAAAATGATTATTTACAACACAAAGGGAGTTGGGTAAAGGACTGAAAGGGAGATGTCCTGTCAAAGACACTGGACTCCAAGGGGATATTTGTGTTTCCTTAGGGCTGTTTATCTAAACTTCTCGGCCAGCACTGCAGAGTAAGCTGACAGATACTTGTCTGTGGCTGCGTGAGCAACCGCTGAGAATTCTTCTCCCAGATAGCAGGCTATGGTCACCAGCATACAGTGATTGAAAAGCTGTGAAAAGACAAGTTTTCAGAGAGAAGATTTCAGTTTTTTCCCAACTAGGATGAAGTGCAGCCCTAAATAAACACTTTCAGAGGAAATAATAAACAGGGGTAAGTCTGTGAAGCTGAAATCCAATTCTAAACACTATTAAACATGACAGCATTGCTATTTGTTCTGATGCGCATGTGATTAAAGGACAGGACCTATTGTGACGACACATGACATATCAGATCAAAAGGAAATATGAGAAACAGATCAAATGGCACACGGTCATGCAGATCTGGGGTTTATGGGAGGAAAGGGAACCTTGAAGTTGGTCGGGTGTATTCGCAGTTGGTAGGCATGAAATCTGCTCAGATAGCTGAGGTTGGAGGTGAACTGGGCAGTGCCGATGTGTCTGGTGCCATCAGCGATGGCCAAGACGATCCTCTTCCCGATGGAGCGCAGAGCCTCCGAGCGCGCGCTGAGGTCCAGATGAGCGAAGTACGTCTTAGTCTTAGGAAAAGTAGTAAACATCCTGGATTTAAAAAGAGAGACTTGAACTTCAGGGTAATTAAAACACACTTAAAAATAATGAAATTTTGTGTGTGTGTGTGTGTGTGTGTGTGTAATTAGTTATTCATTATTATTCATTATTAATGTAATTATTCCACATGTATTTATTTAGAGGCTCATAATCATGGGCTCTTAAAGCCCACGTGACCCTCCGGCCTCGTTTCTCTGACGTCATTGTCCCAAACGGTATATTTATGATTATATATGTTTATGAAATATTGCGGACGGTCAACATGCTGAACTGAATGACGGGACAGGCGGTGCTCGCCGGAAGCCAAATATTTATTCTTATGTTTATATACATTTTTATGAGTTATTTTTCATAATAGTTATGTTTACAGGACATTGTATTCGATATTTTGAATAAAAATCCAGTACTTTAAACAGAATATAAAGCAGAATAAAGAAAAAAAAATATATAATATATAATAATCATGATAATAAAAATGTCACAATAATAATATGATACAATAACCACAATAATATTGGGGTTATTTCTACTACTACTATTATTTATTTATTTATTTTTAATAAAGTGTCTAGACTCTTCTAATGAAGAGTCTAACTTCTGAGTTACCTTTAAACCTCTTAAGCCATCACTGTCAGTGGAGCCGGGAGAGAGAGCGGGGCTGATTGGTGGGGATTAAGAGCTGATAAAGGGTTTGTTTATTTGTTTATGCGTCTGTTTTTATCCCTGTGTTTTGATGAACTGAATCTTTTTGGCGGGAGGAAAGAGTAACAGGAGTTCATCACTGACTAGTCTGAGGGTTTAGTGTTTAAACCTGGCTTACCGTAAGAGAGCTTCAGCGCCGATGTCCTCAGCCACCGGAGTCAGTTTGTCCCACAGCTCCACCAGCAGCTCTCTCTCCCGCGTGGACAGCATTCCGTCCTCTCACCATCAGACCTGCTCAGCCGGGGCTTATTCCTCCATCCTGACCGCAGATCAGCAGAGAAAACACCCTCCCACACGCAGATCTCCCTTCTCCCACCGCGCCGGGGTGTTCATCACGTGTCCCAACTGCGTCACTTAAACCCCCTCAGTGACACACACTCCCCCTGACACTGAGACCCCCTCAGTGACACACACTCCCCCAGACACTGAGACCCCCTCAGTAACACACACTCCGCCAGACACTGAGACCCTCTCTGTAACACACACTCCCCCTAACACTGAGACCCCCTCAGTAACACACACTCCTCCTGACACTCAGACCCCCCCAGTAACACACACTCCTCCTGATACTCAGACCCCCTCAGTAACACACACTCCCCCTGACCTGAACCCAGTGCTGAACATCTAAAAACTTCTGGTCAGATGGTCGTAAGGTAGAGTTACAACAGTCAAAGCGGGAGGAGATAACAACATACATGCATCCATGAATAAAGTACTCTTCGAGTCTTGAGCCACCGCATATATTTATACATTGCTTGGAAATCCCCTTTAATAGGATGCAAAAATACTAATAGATGAACATTTTGAGTAAATTAAATGAAAGAAATGGGAACAAATGTTTTACTGCCACAGAATGTAAAGTGCCAAAAGATACAAGGTTGTAGATAAAGAGGCTCCAACCACTCAGCATTCGGCATCAGCAGTAAACTAATCAGTGGTGGCCTAGTGGTTACGGAGTTGGTCCCAGGATCTGGTTCTAATCCCTTACTAGTAGGTTTCCCTGAGGTACCCTTGAGCAAGGTACCATCCCCATCACTGCTCCCTGGGCACTTTTAATAGCTGCCCCTTGCTGCACATGTGTGTATGGGTTAAATGCAGAGGTGTAGTTTCGTTGTGGTTCACTGTGTGTTGTGCTGTGTACTCACAATGACAAGAACGATCACTTTCACTTTCAGCCTGATCATCTTGAATCACCTGCACTTGTTTCTTCACTGCTTCATTTCAAAACCAATACATGTACAGGGACAGGACTGAAAATGAGAGCCAAAAGCTTTGTCCTTCATAAAGACCTTCAGATCTGTTCCTCAACAATACTTTCAAAAATACAAGGAAATCTGTCTCTTTGGAAGCAAATAAAATAATTAAATAAGTAAATAAATAAATAAGTGTATATATATATGTGCTATCTATATATAACAATCCATGTGCTGATAAATACATGCATACATCTCTGTTTGCTTGGCACTAATGTAATATTGCCAAACTTCATGGCAGCAACCAAGTAATGAGGATAATGTAAAACTAAAAGCTTCATATTGATCTGTGGCTACATCTCTGTAAAAGATGGCCTTTTTTGGTCACATTATGGAATTCTGCTTTAATGTGCCAAGCTACTGAAAAAAAATGTTCATGAAATAATCCACAACCTGGTAAAATTAGCTGTCACATTGCCACAGCTAGAAACTGTCAGAACTGAACCATTTAATTAATTACAATACATGGCAGTGTCTCTTTGGTGGGGTCATGGTCTTTCTGAGAATGGGTGGGATCACACTGCAGGCTGATAAAGCATGTGGGCACCCATATCAGTAGCTCAAGCTGGGGGTGGGGGGCTGGTAGTGGGTGGGATCTCAATAATCACTCCCAGCCCAGTTTCTATTCATGACTCAGCATAACCAATGGGCCCTCAGGAAAGCTGGTGCTATAACATAGCCTTGCAAGATCTATTGAGTGCTCAAATGAGTCTCTAACCCAACCCTCATCTTTTTTATATGTGATGTGAGATTCCTGACCAATCACAGATCTTTCTTTTTCTGCTTGGTTGAATCAAGACATTCCCACAATCCAATGGGCCTGAATAATTTCGCTCATAAATAAATCCTTAGTATGATGTTGTAAATGATTGGTCTGTAAGCTTAAAGGTAATGCTTTAAAGGAAAATATTTTTGAAAAAGTCTTTAAAAGGGTAAAAGTCTTAAGAACTAAACAGTTTATTTGTTAAAACCCACCATTTCCGAGTGAAGTACTAGTTTCTAGAAAAACTGCTGAGTCAGATTTGTTCAGTACTGGTGAATAGAACCAGATGCCCAAAGAGTTTAATGGCTCTAAAAGCTACTTCATACAGTTATTACATTAAATGATTATAATTCCACTGTATGAAGATACTTTTAATTTATGGTGGAGAAGTACATGCAGGGTTTTATAAGAAAAACTAGTATTTTTTTTCTTTCATATTTCCTGGTTTTCCTGACAAAATCATCATTAATTTAAAAACTCAGAAGACATTTGTAGATTCAGTGGGCAATTTAGATATAAAATAAAATGTGCATCCCCTCCTTGAACCGCCACCTTATCGTGGTGGAGGGGTTTGCGTGTCCCAATGATCCTGGGGGCTATGTTGTCCGGGGCTTTATGCCCCTGGTAGGGGCACCCAAGGCAAACAGGTCCTAGGTGAGGGAAGAGACAAAGAGCGGTTCAGAGGACCTCTTATGATGCATAAAACCTTGGAAAGCGTTCTCCTCGCCCGGACTGTGGGTCACGGAGCCTCCCCTCTGGAGCAGGCCTGGAAGTGGAGCCCGCTGGCAGCGCCACAATTGGTGGGCCTTTACCCATGGGGCCCGGCGGGTGCCGAAGAGAACAACGTGGGTCCCCCTTCCCTTGAGCTCACCACCTGTGGGAGGGGCCAAAAGAGGTGGTGCATTGTGAGCTGGGCGGTGGCAGCAGGGGGCCTTGGCGGTCTGATCCTCGGCTGCAGAAGCTGGCTCTAGGGACGTGGAATGTCACGTCTCTGGTGGGGGAAGGAGCCTGAGCTAGTGCGCGAGGAGTTGAGCAGTTCCCAGCTAGATATAGTTGGACTCACCTCGATAACACAGCTTGAACTCTGAACCAGTCTCCTTGAGAGGGCTGGACTCCTCTTCTACTCTGGAGTTGCATTGAGGCGCCGAGCAGGTGTGGGCATATTGCCCCGCGGCCAGCGCCAGTACGTGGGGTTTACCCTGTAGATGAGGAGTGGCCCTCCTTGCCGGGTGAGGACCCCGGGTCCTTGAGTGTTGTCTGCAGCTTGCTTATACCAAACAGCATTCTGGACTACCCACCCTTTCAGGTCTCTGGAGGGGCGCTAGGCGTCCCCTCCCTGGTGACTCTCGTTCTGCTGGGGACAATGCTCCGATAGGTAATAAACAGTGACACCTGGAAGGCGTAGTGAATGGCCCCGATCTGAACCGAGCGGTGTTTAGTTATTGGACTTTTGTGCATAAATCACGGATTGTCCTGCCAGACACCATGTTCAGGCCTAAGGATGTCCTGTACCTGGCACCCAGGACACTAGGCACTTAGTTCAATGATCGACTTGTGGTGATGTCATCGGACTTGCGGCCCCATGTGTTGGACACTTTCCCGGGTAAGAGAGGCGGGCTGTCAGCCCGACCATCACCTGGTGGTGGTGAGTTGCAAGCCCCGTTGGTGGGGGGAGGATGCCGGTCAGACCTGGTGAGCCCCCAAGCGTATCGTGGTCTGCTGAGAGCGTCTGGCAGAGTCCTGTCAGGACAAGCTTCAACTCCACACCTCGATAAAGCTTTATACGTCCGGGAGGTGGGGATATTGAGTCTGAATGGACCTTGTTCTTTTACTCCATTGTCAGGCGGCTGACCGGGCTGGCCGGGAGGTGAGTGCGGTGACTGTCGCGGTGTAGCAGCCCTAGAACCCGTTGGTGGACACCAGGTGAGGAGATGCCATCAGAAGCTGAAGGAGTCCCTGCCGGGCCTTTTTGACCAGTGGGGCTCGGAGGCAGCTGATGAGTACCGACAGGCCAAGCGAATCACGGCTCTGGTGGTTGCTGAGGCAAAACTCGGGCATGGGAGGAGTTTGGAGGCCATGGAGAAGGACTTCCAGGCGGCCGAGAAATTCTGGTCCACCATCCGTCTCAGGAGGGAAAGCAGTGCGGTCAACGCGGTGTATAGGTGGGGATGGTGCGCTGCTGACCTCGACTCGGGACGTTGTGGGTCGGTGGGGGGAGTACTTCGAAGACCTCCTTAATTCCACCAACATGCCTTCCGAGGAGGCAGAGCCTGGGGACATGGGGTGGACTCTTCATCTCTGGGGGTCGAGGTTGCCAGTGGTCAAAAGCTCCTTGGTGGCAGGGCTCCGGGGGTGGATGAGATCTTAGAGTTCCTCAGGAAGCTCCTGGATGTTGTAGGCGGACTGTCATGGCTGTGCGCCTCTGCAACATCGCATGGACATCGGGGCGATTACTCTGGATTGGCAAACGGGGTGGTGGTCCCCCTCTTTAGAAAGGGGACCGGAGGGTGTGTTCAGTGCTCCTGAGGGGATCGCACTTCTCAGCCTCCTGGGAAAGTCTATTCAGGGTCCTGGAAAGGAGGGTCCGTCCGGATGGTCGAACCTCAGATCCAGGAGGAGCAATGTAGTTTACCGTCCGGAGTCGCGGAACAGTGGACCAGCTCTGCACACCCTTGAGGTCCTGGAGGAGGAGGTGCAGCTTGGAGTTTGCCCAACCAGTTTACATGTGCTTTGTGGACTTGGAAGGCATTGACCCGTGTCCCTCGGGGCTCCTGTGAAGGTACTCGGGAAGTATGGGGTATCGGATTCCTGTTAAGGGCTGTCGGTCCTGTACAACGGTGTCAGAGCTTTCAGTCGCATTGCGGCGGTAAGTCGGACCTGTTCGGTGAGTTGGACTCCGCCAGGGCTGCCCTTTGTCACCGATCCTGTTCTGCTTTATGGACAGGATTTCTAGCGCCAACCAGGGCGTTGAGAAAGTCCCGGTTTGGTGGGCTCAGTTGGGTCTCTTTGGTTAGCGTTGTCCTGTTGGCCTCATCATGCGTGACCTTCAGCACTCTCTGAATCGGTTAGCCCAGTGAAGCGGCTAGGATGAGAATCAACTGCACCTCTAAATCAGAGCCATGGTCCTCAGTCGGAAAGAATTGGAATGCCCTCTCAGGATTGGGAGTGAGACCTTGCCCCAAGTGGAGGTTAAAGTATCTTGGGATCTTGTTCACAGTGAGGTAAAATGGGCAGGAGATCGACAGGCGGATCAGGCAGCTTCTGCAATGTCACGGAGCTCTGCATGCGGTCCGTCATGAGTGAAGAGGAGCTGAGCCAGAAGGCAAAGCTCTCAATTTACCAGTCGATCGTTCCACCTCACCTATGGTCTGACTGTGGGTAGTGACTGAAAGAGCGGATTGCGAATACAAGCGGCTTGAAATGAGTTTTCCTCCACGCAGGGTGTCTGGACTCTCCCCTTAGAGATAGGGTGAGCTCAGCCATCCGGGGAGGAGCTCAAAGTGAGCCGCTGCTCCACTCCGCACCGAAGGAGGCCAGATGAGGTAGCTCGGGCATCTGAGTTAGGATGCCCCTGGGCGCCTCCCCTGGTGAGGTGTTCAGGTACGTCCACCGGAAGGGCCGGGGAAGACCAGGACATGCTGGAGAGACTATGTCTCTCGGCTGGCCTAGGGCCTTATGAGATCCGCCCGGAGGCTGGAAGAAGTGGCGGAGAGGAGGAAGTCTGGGCATCCCTGCTGGGCTGCTGCCCCCGCGACCCGACCTCGGATAAGCGGGAGAAAATGGATGGATGGATAAAATGTGCATATTTGTGAAATTATGATATCTAGTTCTATTCACCACCACTGTGAAGAAATCAGGGTTTGTAAGCTTGTAAACATTTCACTTCCACATGTATGTTTTATTTTTTATTTTATATTTTAAATATTGCAAAAATCAAAATGATTGCAATGTGACTTTTAATGCAGTATCATACTGGAAGACGCTCCACAAAGAGTCAATGACCAAAAAGCCTATTTACTTGCATTTCATCAAAAGCAATAACTTTTAGTGATTTTAATAGATATTTTTTAAAGAAACATTTATAAGAATGATGTGATTGTGAGATTCAAGGTTTAAGATTCAAGCTCTTAATTTGTCACAGACACTGTTAAACAAGTACATCCTACAAGACAACATAAAAAAGAAAGGGAGATCAATTTCTGGAAACAACTTAAAGAGTAAACATAATAATAATAATAATAATAAGATTAAATAAATTTTAAAAAATTAAATACAAATAGAAAAGCTGTACTGTAATATTATAAAGATGTAACATACAATTTACTTGCACATACAAGTATATGCAAATATACAACAATTAAGGCAAAAAGAAAGAACAGAAAATGTTTGGAGATCTACAGTGATCTGTACAGAAAACACAACTGCTGGGGCAGTGGTGGCCTAGTGGTTAGGAAGTCAGCCCCAGGATCAGAAGGTTGTGGGTTCAAATCTCATATCCATAGGTTGCCCTGAGGTACCCTTGAGAAAGGTACCGTCCCCATCAATAATCTGCTCCCCAGGTGCTTTAAATTGCTGTATGGTTGAAATGCAGAGGTTGTGTTGTGTTGTGTTGTGCTGCGATTGTGTTGTGTTGTGCTGCGATTCCCAATGACAAGAATAGTCCCTATCAAAAGCACTCAAAGAATGATGGACCAAAGAGGAGGTTTATGGATGTGGTGAGAGAGAACATGCAAGTGGTCGGTTTGAAGGAGGAAGATGCAGAAGGAAGAAATGGAAATGGAAATGGATGATCTGCTGACCCATGAAGTGAAAGTGACTATTCTTGTCATTGCAAGGTCACAGCACAGCACACAGTGAACCACAACAAAATTGGACCTCTGCATTTAACCCATGCAAGCAGGGGGCAGCTATGAGAGCTGCCCAGGGAGCAGGGACGGAACCTTGCTCAAGGGTACCTCAGGGCAAATGATAACTGGTAACTTTTGCACTTAAAAAGTGCAAAAGTTTTACGCCACTCAATTCTTCATATTTTGTTTCCAAAGAGCCAGGCTTTCTTGTATTTTTTAAAGTATTGTTAAAGCAGAACGTTTTTGGCTCTTTTTCAGTTCATTTCCTGTACCTGTCTAATTTCAGGGGTCTGTTTATTAATTGTGAATCCACATCGTGACCTACATATGAATCATTCAAACATTACAAAGCTGCCTGACTGAAGGTATGAAGCAGTGAAGAAGCAGGTGCAGATGATTATAGATGATCAGGCTGGTGATTATGTGGATTATCTAGAACCTTGTATCTTTAGACACTTTGCAGTCTGTCACAGTAAAATATTTGTTCCCATTTCTTTAATTATGTACTCAACAGCTCAAAGATCGCTCAGGGCTTCGGCACATTAATGTATGTTGGTTTGTTAGAGGAAAAGGTTTGGTTTCTGACTTACTGCTGCAGTAAAGACAACATGAAGGTTTAGCTCCATCAGCAGCACCTTCATTTACTGAATGATAGATTAGCTGAAGCAGGTACCTGAGAATGTTATTAACCCTGTGTTTCTTCATAGAGAAGTCTGGACATGGCGTATTGGTATTTAGTTTGATAAAACTAACTTACATACTGTAAAGGTAGACTTACTGTAAAGGCTTTACATACCTTTACATTTCAAGTACCCAGTTTTTCTAAGACTGTAATGTTATTATGAATAACATTATTATGAACATATTATAAAGGCTTTTTGCCTTTGTTCTTTGCTGCTTAGTAGAAAGCACACAAGAGAGTCCATCTGGAGAAATTCTTAACTCATAAAAAAAAAAACCCAAAAAAAACCCCCAAAAAACATTCAGTGTTTACTGGAAAACAGAACTGATGAGGTTGACAGACAAGCAGTTAAGATGAAAATGCAGAAAAAGTTTGATATCCTTCTGTTCATTCTGTTTAACTGACACATTGGAATAATGTTCATTGTCCGTGGGTGTTAGCTCTTTGTGAATTTATTTATCAGGAAAAAGAAAGTAAGAGTTAAAATCAGAAACCTGTTGAGGCGCAGAAGACATGAAGCTCTAAAGGCTAAACAATCATGTTTCATCACAATCATGTCAATGGTTCATTTTTTGGATGATTTTCTTGTATTTATTTTTTTGCATTTATAGCATTTCTTATATCTTATGTGCCAAAAACAGTCATAAGTCATTATTTAAATTCATTTTCACTCACACTTTATCATGTAGAACTTTAGTTTTAATAGATGGTCCACATTTTTTCCATCTGTAAACTATATAAGCTGGAGGATATGCATAAATATAGTAGTTTTAACGACACTGGAGAAAGTGACTTTGTAACAGGCTGTATATATTTTGAAACTTTCGTAGTTTACTTTCCAAACACCATGTGGACAGGGGAGTTAACAGGATGTCTTAAATTTTAACACATTTGAATGCTTTTTTTGTAATTTTTTTTACATTTACAGTGTTCCAATTTATTATTAAAAAGGGAATGGTAAATGAAGTTGACCAATAGGTGGCAGCATAGATGTTTGTGGTTGGAGGGAAAATGGTTGTTTGGCCAGACACATCATAACATACATATGCTACAGCAATAAGATTCAATGTTAAACATTTCTGCGTGTAGTAAACAGAAGAAATCATAGAAGCATCCAGACTGTTTGTGTTTCATTGCATTTGGCCTTATTCATCTGTAGGATTTCACACTCAGACACACTCATAAGTACACTGCAAACTGCTACATCTGCTCCTCTAAATTAGATTGTTCCTTGATATGAGGAATTTATGTGCAGACCGCCACAACCTCCATTACTTTTCTTCAGTACATGAACATAGAGTCGAGCCTTAGGAATGATGGAG
This sequence comes from Hepsetus odoe, assembly GCA_017165825.1. Lineage (NCBI taxonomy): Eukaryota > Metazoa > Chordata > Actinopteri > Characiformes > Hepsetidae > Hepsetus > Hepsetus odoe. Next base: position 18,241,327 of record CM029378.1, read on the forward strand.
CTGTTTAATTTCTAAGACTAAAAACTGGGAAACAGGATTATTCCTGCTATTTGTTGTATTCTTTCAGATTCATTGTTAGATTCAAAGTGCCACCCACACGGACCAGCTTATGACCTGAGTTTTGACATTTTTTTTATATTTTCCTTTTTTTATATTTAAAATAGATTATGCTGGATGAAGCTTGTGTTTAATGTGTATAAACCAAAAATCTTTTTCTCATTTCTTTATATTTTGCTTCCAAAGAGCCAGTTTTCCCTGTTTTTTTTTTAATGTATACTTGAGTAATAGTTCTCCATGCTTCCCTAAGCACAAAGTTTTTCTCCAGTCTCTGTAGCTGACCGTTTTTTTCACAGTCTCCTATGTATGAATCATACAAGCAGAACAAAGTCGTCTTACTGAAGGCAGGAAGCAGTGAAGAAACAGGTGCAGATGATTACAGATGATTAGACTGGTGATTAGCTTACTGCTGATGCTGAGTGATTAGAACCCCTTTATCTAGAACCTTGTTTCTTTAGGCACTTTGCAGCTTGTCACAATAAAACTTTTGTTCCTATGTCAAAGATAAGAGTTTGACAGACATATAATAGTATTTTGCACCAACAAGGTGATTCCCAAGCAAAAGAAGTGGCTTGAGATCTTTTCACAAAACTGTAAGAATGCAAAATCAGGTTTAAACTGTGGTGGTGACTTCCAGACTAGTTGTAAGAGAGTTGGTTTAGTGACCCAAAAGATAAAATGTTAAATCACAGAGCTGAGATGCACCCAGATTAGCAAAGGTTATCAAATGTTCAGCTTCCCTTGAAAGCATGTCAATGATAAAAATCAATCAAAGTACATTTAGACTTTTTAGACTATCTAAACAATGATTTTAAAACATTTACTGAAACCCAGATTCTTGTGTTGGTGTTGGCTCTATCATTGGGAGATGAGGGATAGTGCTCAGGAATGCTCTCCCTCATCACTCAGCATGATGCCAGCCAGTGTGGGGGTCGAACATAGCAGAATTCACAGTTACTGTTCTCAAAGCACATTGAGCTGTTCAATGACGTTGCTTTTTTGGCAGCTCAAAAAGTTGTGGTGGTGCTTCCTATTACTTCCTATGACTACGAGGAGTCACATGATTGTCTTCAGTCTTCAATGGCTGGGTGAGTCCTAGCTAAGAGGCAGAATTGGACTAAACTGTTTAGGGAATTTGAACATTTTATTTATTTATACATTGAATATACACAAATTATAATGCAAAAAGCTTTTTTTTTTTTTTTTCAAATTCTTTCCATTTGAATTTAGCCAAACATAAATGCACACATACATACACAGACTAAAAATTTCACTTCTGTGCTTTAAATCTTGAACAAAAAAATCTTGTACCCTGTACTTCAAATCTTGTACTGTTGCACCTTGATTTTAGTTCTGTAGTCTTTAGTCTTCGTCCTGTCATCAGTTTTTTTTAATCTGTTGACATGCTGAGCAAAAAGCAGACCTGCTGGAGGCTTGTGGGCAGTCTTCATTGTGCTGTGGAGGCCAGCGCTGAATGACATCTGGCATCTCATTTACAGTAAGAGGTTCTTATGAGGAAGGAATGCGTTTAGAGAGCTCTGCTGCAGCTTACACACCACCATGGACCTGTGTTTTCCAGGTACCTGCAGACACTGAGAGAACACAGCGGCAGTTTTCCTCAGATTTCCTCTGTTATGAACAACAGGAGAGGAAACATATACGTATCCAGTTCATGCCAAATGATTCATGCCTGTGGAACAAAAACAGAATTTTTTAATTTATTTAATAAACATCGCTAATACATTAGGGCACTGCCATTCACACATGAGCCCAAGGTCATGGTGCTCAATGTAAAGTACCATCTAGAGGGGTATGAAACATTGACTGTGGAGCAGCGGAGCACTGTTCTGCAGAGTGATGTAGCTCCATCCAGGATCTTTTGCATGAGTCAGAGTGGACTTTGAGATCCAGATCTTATCATTCTGTCCAGGAACCTGACCTCACTAATGCTCTTGTGGCTGAATGCAATCAAATCATCATAGCAATGTTCCAGCATCTGGTGTAAAGCCTTCTTAGAAAAGGAGCAAAAGTAGAGGAACAACTTCCTTATATTTCTTGATTTCAGAAGAAACATTAGAAGAAAATGTGTCCACAAGCAACAACATACTGTCGATAACAACTTACATGTTCACACAATTGTCTTATTACTTATGTCAAATACACTTATTTAAGTGGTTTTTGACACTATATGACATCTACTACTGTATATGCCCCCTTTAACACTGGCAGAAAAATAGCATTGTTTTGTCAAGGTCTGAACAATGTACATTTACCTTCAGACGTACAATAGTTCGTCGATGTCACGTGTGTTAGGGTTTGGGCACGCTAGAGGGCGCTCTCGGTCACATACAAGGTGTTTGTCACAGGAGGTGTTTAGGGTACGCTAGAGGGCGCTCTGTTCTGACTAAGCACACCTGAGCGCCTGCGGGCAGGTGTGCATCATTGGGGCTGACTATTTAAGCCCCGATGAGTCAGAACAGAGTGCGGCTCATTAGGTAGGTCTAACCTACGCGTAACGGGCGGTGTTTGCATATGTCAACGACTAGGTATAGGTCACCTAGTATAGACCACCTAGTATCTAGGGCTAGACTGCAGGTCCCCAGTCATAGGGTTTCATGTGTAGAACTGCAGTCCCCCGTTCCCTGTGTCTTGTTTGTTTTGTCACTGTGTGTAATAAACTTCTGTTCTGAACTCTTGGCTCTGACCTGACGTCCCTCTGGTACCACGCCACCGTTACAGAATGAGCCGCCAGTACCTGGACGTCACGAGCCACGAGGGCGAGCAGGAGTGCGTGCTGTGGGCGGCAGCGAAGGCTGTCGAGCGGACGCTGCAGCTGATGGGGACCTGGGGGCCAGAGGCGTCTTCTCTGGACCTCCGCGAGCATCTGGACGGTGAGGAGTGGGTGCGACGGACGCCGACGGCCACGGCAAGGGAGCTAGAGCGCCGTCTGAAGAGGACGATGTCGCTGCTCCCACTCGATATCATCCCAGATCCCGAGCTTCGCAGGGATCAGTTCGCGCTTTGTTCCCGGATGCTGATCTCCGAGGCTACAAGGGCGCAGCGCTCTCTCAACACGCTGGACCGCGTGTTGTTTTCCGCACGCGACATGGAAGGCGAGGCTTCGTTGAAGGCTGGCGTTGCGCAACGCGGAAGCACGACGCCAACCACGCCGCAAGCGCCTCAACGCGGAAGCACAGCGTCAACCACGCCGCAAGCGCCTCAACGCGGAAGCACGAAGCCAACCGCGCTGCACGCGGGTCAACGCGGAGATTCAGCGCCAGAGAGCGCGAGAGCGCCGCGCGCCAGTAACCTCGATCCGCCAGCGGAAAAAGCGCCGCGTGCAGCTGATAGCGGGAACACGGCCAGCGCAAATCACCACAAGAGGTTGGTAGCAAACGCGCCTTTCCGTGTTCACAGCGAAAGCACGACGCTCAGCGCGCCGCACCGCGACAGCACGACGGTCCCCGTGCGCACCGCGACAGCAACCACAATCCGCCAGCGGGCGCCCGTAGCGCGGCTGATAGGAACGGCCAGCGAATCACCACAGAGGTTGGTAGCAAGCGTGCCCTTTCCGTGTTCCTGGCGACAGCACGACGCCCACCGCCCCGCACCGCGACAGCACGACGCCCACCGCCCCGCACCGCGACAGCACGACGCCCACCGCCCCGCACCGCGACAGCACGACGCCCCCCGCCCCGCACCGCGACAGCACGGCGTCCCCCGCGCCGCACCGCGACTGCACGACGCCCCCCGCCCCGCACCGCGCAAGCAACCACAGTCCGCCAGCGGAGAAAGCGCCGCGCGCAGCTGATAGCGGGAACACGGCCAACGCGAATCACCACGAGAGGTTGGTAGCAAACGCGCCTTTCCGTGTTCACAGCGAAAGCACGGCGCACACCGCGCCGCAACGTGACTGCACGGCGTCCACCAAGAGGAATGCAAAGAAGGCCACCCGCAACAAGAGAAGCGAGGCAATGGCAAAGAAGGCAGTTCCGGACGCAGAGAGCAGGAGGAGGGTGGAGACCACTTCCTGCATCGCGCAACCGGGGAAGTCGACCAAGGAAGCCCTTCGCAACAAGGAAAGCGGCATCAAGAAGTCGACCCCCAAACCCAGCTCCATGAAGCCATCTGCTACACAGAAAGCAGAGAAGGAGCAGCTCCAGGTTAGTGGCAAGTTTAAAAGGAAAGTTCGGGTGCAAAGGAGAATTGAACATGAGGCTGCTGTAACCATTCAGGCACAGGTGAGGAAACACATAAACAGAAAGTACTACCTGAAGCTACTGTGGGCAGCCAAGACGGTTCAGCGATATTATAGAGCTAGTAAGAGTATGAGGCAAGAAATGAAGTCTTTGAAGGAGAAAAAAGGGGCTGTTGTTCTACAAGCTGCATTCCGAGGGATGAAGACCAGACAGACTCTGAAACTGAAGCACCAGGCTGCCACGGTTATACAAAGGGCTCACAGGGCACACTGTGCTCGGGCACGATACTCATACATCAAACAGACTGTTGTTGCAATCCAGCTGAGGTATCGTTCCACACGTGAAGCCAGAAAACAGAGAGGAGTTTTTGACATTGCGCTCCGCTGCAATGTTCCTGCAAGCCTGCTTCAGAGGTCAGAGGGTCAGAAGGGCTGTGATCCTGCACCATCAGGCCGCTTCCCTGATTCAGGCTGCGTTCAGAAGACACAGGGAGGTAACAAAGTACCAGGCCATAAGAAGGTCAGCCATCTTCATTCAAAGATATTTTAGGTCCTACATCAGGGGCAAAAGCGAACATGAAAGATTTCAGGTGTTGAGAAAGTCAGCGATACGCATCCAGGCAGCTTTTAGAGGTTATTTAGTGCGAAAAAATGTTAATGCTATGAACAAAGCTGCTGTCGTCATTCAGGCTGTTGGGAGAGTGCACCAGCGGGGGTCTGTCTTCAAGAGGCCGCGCTGGGCAACAGGTGGTCGTCAGAGGAGGTTCGGAAGGTGGAGACCGGGACTTCAACAAGGACAGAGGTGTCAAAGGCGTAAACATGCTGCGAAGTGCTTGCAGAAGTCAGTCAAAGTGGAGCCGGTGAGGGATCGGGCCGTGTGGCACAGAGAGGCGAGGACAATCCAGTCCCACCTCGGAGGTGAGCAGATCAGCTGCAGTAATGTTCAGTTTGCTGAACAGGAGGAGTTGCTGACGGGACTCTACCATCAGCTGACCGAGGGAACCGCCATGCCACAGGTGAACGCCACGGTCTCGAAGGACCGGAGGAAGGAAAAAGAGGAGACTTTGGCTCAAGTAAAAGGTGAGCATCACGGAAGGAACAGCCAGTTCAGAGAGGGCAGAGAGGTCCTTTGATTCAAGATACACGCTGTGAGGGTTTCCCAAAGAAAGGGACTGGGGAGAAGACAGGAACAGAGAAACCAGATCGTAGGCCGGATAACACGGAGAGTTGGGTCTCCAACCACTCGGAAGAAACTGGAGGCTAAAATAGCCACAATGGAGGGGCAATTGCATCAGTGCAGGACAGAGCTGAGACAGGTGCAGGACCACAACATCGCTCTGCAGGCTGACCTGAGAGAGGCCCGTCATGAGGCCAGCAAGCTCACCGAGCTAGAAAACCAGGTCAGAGGTGTGGAAGGTAAATTGGCCCTCATCGAATCTCTACTCTCTTCTCCGACACCAGTGCCTGCTGGAACCCAGAGAGCAAAAGCCGAAACAGAGCATCCGGAGAACAGTCCAGCGGAGAAATGGGTAACGAATGCAGAAAGGGAGCAGCTGCCTTCAGGCCCCCTAGCATCGGCTCGCCCCCGCAACTCAGCAAACCCAGAACAAGGTGACGTTTGGAGGAAGCCACGGGGAACTCCTCAACGTGAAACCAGAAGCTGGGACACTGTGTCGCCGGGCCCCAAGCGACCAGGAAGTATGACCCAGACAAGGAAAAGGGCAAAAGACACCAGCACGAATCAGTTCAAGGAGACGGACCAGAACTTCGGCGCCAGAGATTCGGGGAGAAGCGACGCGCGGAACCCGACTGACAGGGGTTGTAAGCAGAGCTTAGACTCATTGAAAAAGACTTCCTCTGTAAACCCTGTAACGTCTCTGTGTAGCTCCCTTTCAGGTCCTGTCGAGTCCAGGGGTTCCATGGAGTCAGGCAAAGCCTCCAAGGACGTAAGAGCCAAGGTCAGGCACCGGTCAAAAAGGTGGACGGAACTGCTGGGATTCCCCTCACCACCACCAGCTGCCCGACATAACTGGTCGGAGGTCCTTTGACGTTTTTTTTTTTTGTTTTCTATGGACCTGACCGTGTGTCCCGACTAGGGACTTTTGTGTTGTTTGTGCCTCCCCCCTGAGGTTCGGCTGCGTTCGGGCACTTCGGGAGCCACGGTACTACGCCACTCCCTCCGGTACCACGCCACTGTTAGTCGAAAAGTTCACTTTTGTATTTTTAATATTTTACTTACTAAAGAAATGGGCTTGTATCTACCTTTTAGGTAACCTAATGTTTAAAATACAAAGGGAAAATAAAATGCTTGGAGCCAGTGACGGTTGGTTCCACCGTTTAGCACCTCTTATTTTAGAGTGAATATTTGGAAGGTGAAAAATGGTGCACCCCTCAACCATTTGCTCATTATATTTAGACTTCTTTTTTTTATCTTTTAAAAGGCTTTTTAAAATCTTTTGTTTATAAATACAATTGTTTAATACATGTCTTGAAAAAAAATATATATTTCTTCTTCCTCTTTTGGCTGCTCCCTTTTAAGCCACAATGGATCAACTGTCTCCATTTCTTCCGGTCCTCTGCATCTTCCTCCTTCAGTCCAACCACCTGCATGTCCTCTCTCACATCCATAAACCTCCTCTTTGGTCTTCCTCTTTTCCTCTTTCCTGGCAGCTCTATCTTCAACATCCTCCTCCCAATATAATCCTCATCTTTCCTCTGGACATGTCCAAACCAACACAACCTTGCTTCTCTAACATTGTCTCCAAAACGTCTTACCTGACATCTAATATACTTATTTCTAATCATGTCCATCCTCATCACACCCAACGAAAATCTCAGTATCTTTAACACTGACATCTCCAGCTCTGCCTCCTGTCTTTTTCGTCAGAGCCACTGTCTCCAACCCATACAACATAGCTGGTCTCACTACTGTCCTGTAAACCTTCCCTTTTACTCTAACTGGTACCCGTTTGTCACAAATCACTCCAACCACTCTTCTCCACCCATTCCAACCTGCCTGCACTCTCTTCTTCTCATCTCTACCACACTCACTGAACTGTTAATCCCAAGTATTTAAACTCCTCCACCTTTGTCTCCTCTACTCCCTGCATCCTAACCACTCCACTTTCCACCCTTTCATTCACACTCATGTATTCTGTCTTTGCCCTACTCACTTTCCTCTCCTTTCTTGAGCATATCTCCATCTCTCCAGGTTCTCCTCAAACTGCTCCCTACTCTCACTGCAGATCACAATATCATCAGCAAACATCATCGTCCACGGAGACTCCTGTCTAACCTCGTCCGTCATCCTGTCCATTACTATTGCAAACAAGAATGAGCTCAGTGCTGATCCTTGATGTAATCCAACCTCTACCTTAAATGCATCCATCACTCCCACTGCAGATCTCAACACTGTCACACTGCCATCATACATATCCTGAACTTCTTTCACATACTTCTCTGGCACTCCTGACTTCCTCATACAAAACTCCTCTCTAGGCACTCTGTCATATGCTTTCTCCAAGTCCAAAAAGGCACAATACAAATCCTTCTGACATTCTCTGTACTTCTCCATCAACACCCTCAGAGCAAACATTATATTTAAATCACATAATCTTACCATGCCATAATCAACCATGACTTAATTCAAGTAGATGTTTGGTATAAATCCACTACACTGATCAGCCACATTAAAAGCAGCAAAATTGAATATCATTAATTATCCTGTTACAATCAGGGACATGGGGTGTCTAGATGACTGGTTGAGAGAATCTCCAAAGTCTTTTGGGATTTTTCTGGCATCTAGTAATTATTGCCCATCAAAAGATCCACCAACTTACAACACTTACAAGGGGTAGCTGTGTATCAGTACTGGTGCATGGAGATATGGAGGTAGCTGGCCTGTTCTCATGAATCATTAATTTATCATGTTAACTGCTGGGTGCATATTGGTTGTTTGCTGGCAGAGGCAGTGTGCTGCTCTGGGCAATGTTTTTCTGAGAAACTATGGTTCCTGGTATTCATATGAATGTTACTTTAACATGTAGCCAACACGTAACACCAACGTTTTTGCCAGGGTTGTTAGTTATAGCTAGCTAGTTAGCTTGGCAAGCCTAACAGATTTTTTGATTTGTTAAATTAGTTTCATATTTGCTTCATTGCACCAGTGCAAAATTAAAGTGGCTGTGAGTCGATCAAGGCATGATTAGTGTAAGTGCTGTGTAAATTTAAATTTTGATCAAACTATTGCTTTAAATAAGCAAATACTTCCTTAGTCTTGCCTTTGTGTCACAACAGAGATGAATGAGTTTACAGATAACAAAACTCAATCTTTTTAATACCTCTCTGCATGTTAATTGTTGACACGTTACTTATTTTAGAAAACCACTTTTTCACACCAGGCATGTTACTGCAAAGGAGGTGTTGCAGGTGACGTGTTGCAGCATGTATGCAAGCAGGCAGCTACTTCTTCCTCACTGCTATACCACCCAACACACTGTACCTGAGCGTGCTGGCTGGTTTGACATTTCTCACAGTAGAACTTCTGGTTAATCACCTTCTTAACTCATTAAAATCATTCTCATTATGAATCATGGCGCTTCCAAAAGCCCACCATGCGTTCTCTGCAGTTATACTACCACACTTACAATGGCAGCTGAGTACAGTTACAGGTCAAAAGTTTGTCACCATAAAAAACTAAAAACACTCAGCCTTTTGTTCATCTGTATTCTTCGGCTTTAAGTTTTGCTTAAATAATGAGATGACACAAAAAGGAATATCATCCCAAATCCCTAAATAATTCACTCTCAGCACATGTTAATTTGTTGAAAATGTACTTTAACTGCTTTTGAATATTAAATTTGACAATAAAATCAAAAACTCATGGATAAGGTAGCTGATTTTACTAACTTCATTAAATCTGAAAAAAAATTGTTCACTTTAAGTCTGTGCCTGTGTGACCTGGGTGATGTCTAACTAGGGCTGCTTTCAAGCAGCACTGGAATGGGCACTCCTGGTCTACTGGCTTCAAGAATCTAATGGATGACTCATTAAAGTGCACTCATCATTCTCTGTTATTTTTTGTATTTTATTTCATTTTATCCATGAGGGCGACTGAATATATTTTTGTATGCTGTGCACTTCTATAAATTTATTGTGAATGTAATGATCTGAATGTTATAGGCTGTATAGGTTTATAAAACAAATGCCTTTTTTGTGATACAACTACCAGTTCAAAACTGACAGCTTTACATTTACTGACCATATTACATTACGAGCGGCACATTTTGAAACGAGCAGTGTTTGCACACAGTATTAAGGTCTACCCAAAAAAAGCAAGGGAATTTTTATTCCATGACATAGCAATTTAAAGAATTATTAATGTGAGTCTGAAGAACCTGTACATGTTGAAAAAAATTTCAGATTTTTTTTTTTTTTGGAGAAGATTGTAGGGTTAAAGGGCTTTTCTTTGGAAGAAACCTTGGTTGGTCCACTGCTGTTTTGCTTCGGTCTCCACTGATGGCATAAATGGGTGTGTGTTGCCATTCATGTCCTAAACAGCAGTTACAATAACTCGACCCAGTTTCCTTTCACGTCAACAGAAGCTTCTTCCCTCTAAAATCTCTGTGTCCTCCTGCTTTTGTGTAACTGCAACTTTTCTAAGGTAAAAAAATTCAATAAGTACTGACTGTGAACCCATGAGAGAAAGAAACCAAACAGAAACTGGTTCAGCTTCCTGTTTGCGGCTGTGCTGAGGCTTTACAGGCACCGAATGCAGTGACGCAGCAAAGGCCTGTGTTTTGGCTGCACATTGTAATTCAGACACAAAGGCAAAAGGGCTTTTGGATTTCCGGCACGTAGTTAAGAACAGCAAAGGCCTGAAAGACAGGAAGGAGTGTAGTAGCCTACACTTAAAGAACTTAATTGCCAGCTTTTTGGAGCACAAGGGTTCATTTAACCAGAGTCTTCCTGTTCAGAGCAGTTCAACAGGAATAAAAACAAGGCTGGCAGAAAAAGTCAAGCTATTTATTTTGGATTTATAGCAAAAGTTAGTTGTATTAATTAAATAATGATGGCTGGTTTGTTCACACATTGGGCTTTGTTTTAAGTGATTTTTTTTTCTCTTCTACTTTTCATTTTTGGTCAATTCTTGTTCATATAGGTTGAAATCAGTCTTGATCTTGGAATCTGTGGAGTGATACGGAATAAAAATAACAGTTGTATTTCTAAATGCGTTAAAACTAAAGTAACAAGTCTGTTCCGATAACGTATGGAGGGGTAAGTACAGATATTTGTGTTAAAATATAAGAAGTAAAAATCAACCACTCACTTTTCCACAGACTACATAGATTTCTTGGACATCTTTCTTGGAAGTTTATTATCCTTCCCAATATTTCAACTGATATTGATTTCACTTGTTTAAGTTTCCAACTACTTTGGGTCTGTAAGCACTTTCATACCCAATTTTTAAACTAATTTCATTTATTTAGATAAATGAAGCCAGAATGTTCAGCTATTAAACATAGATAGTGTTGATTCATATCCTTGAATCAAATTTGTTAAATAAAGAAAAGAGACTTTCTTTATTTTGATATAATGTATCTTTTCATCCTAATATATGATGGATGAGCTGAGCAATAAATACTGCATGTCAGTAGACTCCAGAAGAGCACCCCTGTCCTGGATGTCACTGCAGAGTGCAGTCTTAGACTTGCTGCAGATTTATAGTTTACCCTGCTGTCTGGATAATATCATCAACAGCACTCCTCACCTACTGTGCATCTCTGGCCCGGAGGAATACGGTTAGCTCCTGTTCCTCTTCTTTATTGCACCAATGAGCTTTTTTCATGAGAGCATTCATGCCCTTTGCACCATCCCTCTGAACTTCACATGTGGCTCAGTGTCCTGTAAGAACCATTTCATGCTCTTTCTGAGACCTGTTTGATGTTCAGTTGGTTGAAAGGTGTAATCATCTCAGCAAACCATATTTCCAGAGGCCACAAGGGTTTATATTTTTGCTCCTTTCAAAACACAGTGATATGAGAAAGATTCACATCTGGCTGCTAATATATCTGTAAGAGAAACTTTTGACACAAGAAAAAAGTAACAAATTAAAAAAGTAACTCATGGAATTAACCCTCTGTCAAGATGGAGGCCAAAGTCAGAAGTTCAGAAAATTGGGATTTTTCTTCAGTGGTGCTTATAGGAACCATGGATCATTGTGTCCTCAGCTCCAGCAAAGCCATTTTGTGTCCCATGGTTTTGAACATGCTGAGGTTTGCATGAAATGGGATAGTTGTTCAAAATATACAAAAGGTTGTCTTTGGGGGCTATTTTGCTTTTACCTACTTCCTTGAAATAACTGCATAAAAAAAAATCTTTTAGGCCAAAAAATAAGTACTTTTCAAAAGTATTCTCAAACAAAGTTGCAGACTGTGAAGCTGCTTTTAGAGACATTAAGTAAATCTAGTCACAGTGACCACAGGCTATTCTCTTAGACAACAACATTGCATAGGACAACTGTTCAGCAAGTGTTGTAGCTAGGTTAGTCTAGGCTTAAGTAATCTAAGTATATCCACAACCTGAAACCGGACTATACCACCGGTGGAGTCATCATAAGGAGCAGGCCACGTGCCTCCCACATCCTTGAAGAAGATCCATCAGAAGGGAAAAGTCAGTCAGACCGCTCTGCTCCTCTGAAGTCCTGCCAACTCTGCTTCCTGTACTGGGCCTCTGCTGGCAGTCACAAACCTTTGAAGAGGTCACAGAATCTGCAGAGGGGAACATCATGCCGTCAGAGAGAGAGAGAGAGAGAGAGAGAGAGAGAGAGAGAGAGAGAGAGAGAGACTGCCATGGCCTGACCTCTGGGGACAGGGGCCTAAAAGCAGCTGCTGATCTGCATTGCTCTTCATCATGTTGGTAGTCCTGTCATGGTAATCTGCAAAGAGGATTTAGACATCTGCATTTTTATCTGAGGATGTGCAATGAGTCTGTCTTTTTTCTCTCTGTAGAGATTAGGGTTGGTTGGTAAACGACAATTAGGAAGTTTTACAACAGAATTATAGTGCTGTTTTGGTGAAAAATGTAAATAATTTTTCCGTTTACTCCTTGTGTAAGTCAGCCAGGATATGGCTTGTGTCTTAAGCTCTTTCATTTTACATGAGTGTTACTGCACCTGTTCGTGAAGAAAATGTACTGATGGATGGATCCCAAACACGCTGTCATATGTGTATTCCACAATGTATGTTATCACGAAATATAAAATGGTCTTGATAAGGTGAATGGTTGAACTGGTGTGGTTAGAAAGTTTATTTTCTTCATAGTGTTCTACACAAATATGAACATTTCTAAACTTCTCAGTTTATAGCCAACACTCATCTCTTACTTTATCTCTTAAAAACATACTTGACCTAACTTGACTACTGTTTCTACCACCAACTGGATTTTCTTTTAAAAGATCTCATAAGATAATATTTATTTTCTATGAAAGTCCCTCTCATTAACTCATGGATTGATAGGTCGTCTGGCAAGGACTGAATCATGCCTCTCAAAGAGGCATCCTGACAAAAACTTATGACTTGGTCTGTTGCCCACATCACTACACAGTTTAACAGAAGAAGCCAACTCTTGGCACCAGTAACAGTGGACATTGCCAACTCCCCCACCATACACTGCCTCAGCTGCCTGCCTCTGAGCTGAGATAATGGAGAACATCTAAACTTTGAGGGAAAAAAGCTGCATCTCAGCAAAACAGATGCAGGTTGATGATGCACAGGGCTTATTTTTGAAACGGTGTATGCTTTCATGGTATTGCAGCTGATCACTGTGTACTTTAACCTCCTTTTAACTGTTGTTTTAATCTTTATTATCCTATAAAATACTCAATATTAAAACAAGTGCAACCTAAAAGTGTAAAAAGTTAAAAAAAAAAAAAAGCTAGATCAGTTGGGATGAGATGATGTGGATAGAAAATAGTTTGTTAACTGTTAGCTAGTTATGCTGGAAAAGGGGTATTTAATTTTTTGTAGTAGTTTTTGACTAAGTAAAGTTAAGATACATAAAGCCAACTGACCTAATACTTTCTCACAACACCCACTTGGTATTGCTGTCATTTGGCTTTATGCTTTAGCAAACTGACATTTGACAATCCAAACAAATATAATGGACTAAAGGAGAACAAATGCTATGATGAGAGATGAGAACTGAATGAAATAATGTGAAAGAAGGAAAACATTCTAGAACAATAAATAGTTTAAAATATCGTAGAACAATAAGAGCACACTTAAGAACAGTGTGCAAGAGGAGAGTATTCTAAAACAGTATAAATAGGGAATAACATTTTTGAAAAGCATAGATGAGAAGGAATGTCTACAATATTATTAATGAGGGAGAACATTCTAATATAATCTAGTGTGTATGTGTGTGTGTTTAAGTTAATAGCCAACAACACTATGTATCTAACTGTTTATATAAGTACACTAGTAGTAGGCCAGTAAAATGTCCTCATAAGAATAAGTCCACTTAATTGGCCAGCTGCTGTTCTACCAGGCCTTCAGTAGAAGGTTTTTTAATTGGTTTGTTTGGACATGTGATGTGAATGTCCAGACGGGACATTTTGATTCAGGCTATATGTGGTCATTGGGGCACTAGGTCCATAATTTGTCTCATATGATTCAGCCAGTCAAAAACTTTTTTGGCACGGTACATGGCTGTACCGACAATGCAGACATCAAGAAACAAAATGAATAAAAGTTGCTTTTTTTCTGGAACAGAAAATCAATATCAAACAGCAAAGTGCTTTGTTGTTGTGTGCACCTGTACTGGGGAAAAGGAAAGACACCTGAGCAGGATCGCTGGGCTGCCTAGTCTGCTTCCAACTGATAGAAAACACAGTTCAGACAGACCAGGAGTATGAACAAAACAAAACTTTATTCAGAAAGAAATCTAACACAAAGCACTAACTCACACAAAGGGGAACAAACACAGAGAAATCAGACTAACTAAAGTGGAACTAAACCGCTAACCGCTAAACTGCTAACCACTAACAATAAACGTCTCGCAGGGTTGAACATGCACGCAAACAAGGTCATCATCAACACTGTGGTTCATATGAAAGCAGGCAAATTACAGACTTATCTGAGAATGAACTTCAGGCTGCATCACATGGGGAACCAAAATGCCAACACACCCACTACCCATTGCAATGTTCTATTTATTTCCCCTTGCTGCAGAGGTTCCACCAATGGTTCCACTTTGGTGATAATTGGTGAAAATGGGATGGTAGAATAGCAATGTTTTATTTGCATTGAGTCAAGTATTAGGTTCTAACATCAATGTATTTCCCACTTTTTGCACAATATAAAAAAAAATAAGCTCACTGCACAAATTGCTCTCAGACAATGAAGTGTATAAAGGTTTTTGAGCTCATTGTCACCTACACTCATAATAAAGTTTCAATATGGCTCTATAAATAGTCACATTCGTGTTGTGGTTGGTCCTCCCTGAAATTTATTTGGCCATCTGACCTGGAGCACGTCGATGTTCCTCCAATGACCCATGACCACCAAACAGCAGAGTGCCATTACTCATTCTGCCCAGAGGTCAGAAAGACAGAGAGGAGAGTTTAACTAACAGGGTCAGAGGTTATGTCTTCTTTATTTAAGCATGTCCCACTAACTATCAGTATCTTGTACAATCAGAGTTATTACCGTTTCTAAAAGTATGTGAGGGGCCCAGGCATTTCCTTGAGTGCTCTGATGTTGTCAGTTGTGTGCCATAACTATGGAAGTGTCCCTCAGATTCATGGTGTTTCATTGCTGCTGATAAATGTAACTCTTGGATGAAAGCAATTCCAAATAGACAAAGCAGCTCCATTGTAAAGCTTCAGACACAAAACATGTCTGAGGGGCAAGACTGTACACTGTACTCTCCAGTATATAGGTTTATATACCAAAAAACATCCACAAACAAAATCCACAAAAACTTTTTTTCAGGCTTCATCACAGAATTGGCTTAAAAACTGATAAGTAGCTTGTATGAACATGTGCTGTAGTGTTCAAAAGTCGTAAGCCACCAGTCATTGCTTCATATTTTGCTTTCTTGCTTTTTCAGTGTTTTGTTGAGGAACAAGTTTCCGGGCTTCCTGATGGACAAAGTTTTGCTCTCATTTTCAGTCCTGTCCCTGTACCTGACCAAATTTATAGTTTTAAACTGTTTATTATTTGTTAAACCTACATATGAATTTTTTAAGCAGAACAAAGACGTCAAACTGAAGGTATGAAGCAATGAACAAACAGGTGTAGGTGACTGCAGATGAGCAGGCTGGTGATTAGAATGCTGCTGATGCTGAATGCTGATTGGTTGGAAACTCATTATCTAGAATCTTGTGTCTTTAGGCACTTTGCAGTTCCTCAGTTGGCTCCATACCTGAATACTGTGGTACAAGCTGCGTATCTTTTATAGTGATGTAGTTTTGGGCCTATATGCAGGCATTTATGGACCCTGCTGAACTGTGATGAACACTTCCTCTGCTCATGGCTGGGTAACGGCTCTTTATTTCTCCACTGCCTTCACGCTCCTTGGAATGAATGAGTGTCCTCCTGTGCCATATCTCTGTCATTCTGATTACACACTCCTAGGCTTCTTAATGTTCTCTGGCAGTAAACTTTAATGTCTTCTGTGACAGACATGAGCAAATGGTCCGGGGAGTGTTTCAACTGAAGAGTATTATGTCCGCCACTCAGCATGGCCGCATTATTGATCAAGCGCTACTCGTCTTCAAACAAACTGTCCTGCACTGGACAATAACCATAAAATGCATTTCAGTTCAGGTGGTCCCTAAATTCAGTTTTGACTTTGAATCCATTTCATATATTCCTCCATTATCTCATTACTTTATCTATGCTCACAGAGAGTGCTGAGTGCTCATATGAAAAGCATTTTCATTCAGTTCTAACTTGAAAATGTTTCATTTAACATTAAATATAATATCATGGCCTTAAGGAGGCCTGTGGGAAGGGGTTAAATGGTCACTTTGAAAAATGTAAATCTGTTTTTTGACCCTTCCACATTACTGACCAGCTCTTACAATGATACTAAATGACACACAGCTGAATAAAGACTCCACAGAACACATGCTGAAAATGGGACTTTATATATGAGTTATGAGTAACTTTGTCAGCATTGACAGCTACTGATCCTCAAACTACTTGCACTTGTCCTGTTCAAAATATACATGTTATCTTTGGGCCAAATCGTACAGAACAACAGATTTACTTGGCTCTCTTAGCAGATGATTACAGCCCAAGAGAATCACTGTGTCAGTAAATGGACCATTTCAATAACTAGATGAGGCAAAACAGAGATAATTGTTTGGTCAAACAAAAAAGAGAGAGAACAATAGCACACATCTGGATTCCAGGGCTCTAAAACAAAATTCCAAGACCACATTCTTGGTGTTTGAATTGGCTCAGCTGTTACCTTCACTAGCCATTTCAAAGCATACTGATATTAGGCTTGGTTGTAGATGTTCAGCCATAAAAAGCCATTTCATGAAGCTCTGTGGAGCAACTCAAAGGCTGACATCAATTCCAGAGGCAATCTAGAACTCTTTAGTGAGGTATCTAACAGAGGACAGATCACATGCTGCTTCTAAAATGCACTTTATTCACAGTAATGGCAATTGCAGTTGACTGGGGGAAACTTCTGACTTGCAGCAAAGGCAGCATCTTATAAAAGAGTCAATAACAATAAGTTTAATTTAAAAAGCACTTTTCCCCAAACCCAGTGATGCTTTATCAAAAGTTACAAAAAAAGCATTACAAAAAAATGTAATGATTGATCAGGAGAGAAGGGGTGGCACAGAGAAAAATAAAAGCATATTTCAATTCAAATTCAAATCGCATGTGGTGATTTTCTAAGGAAAAATATGTCCACATTCTCTATTTTCTGCATGCTTTAGTGTTAGAAAGTTCGGTTGGTTTTACTTTTCCTATTTGCATAGTTTTGTGTCTTGGTTTGAATTATACATGTAGAAGGACACAGACTTGCTTCCTGATGGATGGATAGTTGATAGTATTGGATGATAACTATAAATTCTGGACTTCCTTGAGGAAAGGCCTGGAAATTGTTAAGCTTACACAGGCACGCACACACACACACATACACACACAAACAGATGCATGAGATACATGCACAGGCGCACACATACACACATAAAAATACAATATATCATATTATTTTCACAGATGGCTAAAGCTGTATATTTCCTTTGTCAGACAGGAGGATAACCATCAGTCGTGTGTGGTGACACATTAACATGCACAATCCTTTTCCCTAACAATGTGTGACATTCTGGGCTGTGGGCTCTTTGAACAGTTGGTTTTTGCAATAGACTGACTGCAGCTTTGTGGTCAGACTGGCGTTGGGATCTGTCATGTGGCAGCAAGTCAGACTCACTGATCTGTTACGTCTGAAAGATCAGAGGCACAGAGAAACTCATCATGCCACATAAATCACCACTGTTTATTCTGCTCTCTCTGTTTATTTTCAGCACAATGGTTTATTACTTTCCTTTTACTTATGTGGTTAGTAAACTCCCACATGTGCAACTATCCACATGTAGTGGTTAAGGACTAGGCCTCAAAATCTGAAGGTTGTGGGTTCGAGTCCCTTACCAGTAGTTTTTCTCCGAGGTATCCTTGCATCACTACTACCCGGGCGCTGGATATGGCTGCCAACTGCTCTACTTGCATGTGATGGGTTAATAGCAGAGGAACATTTTGTGTATGTGTTGTACAGTGTGTTCACAAGTAGTCACTTTCAATTCACTTTCTCTTTAAATATATATATTTTTGAACATCCTGCTGAACTGCATCGCTTAGTTAGTTAATTAAGGAGAAAGTGGAGTTTATGAGACTCCATCCTGTGTGCCTTATGCTCTACCTCTGTTACTGATTAACAACAGTTGTGTGTGTGTGTGTGTGTGTGTGTGTGTGTGTGTGTGTGTGTGTGTGTGTGTGTGTGTTGGGGGGGTGCTTTAGATGCACTTACTCCACTGACATTAAATCGTTTCCTTTCTGTCTTGCCCAAGGGAACAGTCTAAGCTACCAGTTTTGCTGCCTGAAAATACTTCACAGGCACAACAATTATGCAGTTTGGTTGGTCTATAAGTTTGTGTTTCTAATACAGCCTCTTTAAAATTCTTAACTCTTTATTTTACATTACTTTCACATTTGTCTCCTCTTCTTACCTTCATTTAACATATTTAATGTATTTACAATCTGAGAGATCGGAGGTGATTAAAGAGGGTCGTATGTTATCAGAGATGAAATATTCCATCATTGTATCCTCTCACTCTTCCTGTGTTCAACATATTGTTCCACATTTCCCCTTCACATCCAAATGTATTGTTTAGAGGAGAAAAAATTGTTTCCTGGCGTAAGCGCATTTTAAGTAGGCCCGGAGATTGGTGTCACAAATCAAAAACACAGTGAGTGAAATTTCAGCTAAATATAGAATCTAGAGCAATATAATGTAACCTAATAGCAACACACTGCATTGAAAACAAAGACAATATTTTCCAACATATAACACAAAAATAGGCCATCGTTAACATCAATCACACTGTACTGTGAAAAATTCAATGTTGTCTAATATTAATCACAGTGTTTCTCCCACAGTTTATACTGTTTTGCCTGAAATTAATCACGCTAAGTTTAAAATAACTACAATACTGCCAGACACAATAGATCATAGGCTAATTTATCACAAATAAATGCGCTATGGTCTAGCATTCACCACATCGGTTTAAAACAAATATAGAACATGTTAACATTAATTACACAGCATTTCAAATACATTCTGCATCACTGGGATCACTTGACATCCTTTATACCTCCAGTTGACTGTTTTTTTTTTGTGTGGTGTCACGTATATTACTGAACAACACTCTTTCTGAAGCTCTAAACATCCTCACGAGCATCTCTTCCTAAGCCACCTTGTGCAGTTTGAAATACCTGCTTTCTCTGAATCCAGTTTAAATTAAAAAATGAAGGTTTTGAAGGTATTCTTCAACAGTAGACTGCTTTTGAGGCACTACAGCGCCCATAGGTTGTTAATCAACTGGATAGGGTTAAATATCCGGTCAGGGGGTAATGCTTTCCATACGCTGGGAGCCGCTGTCATCTGTGCACTCTTTTCTTTCTCTATGCCTCCCCCCATCAGCACAGAGCATTAAATCTCTTTTGCATCCTCCCAGCATGGAGTGATTCACTAGTGTCTTCCTGAGGAGGTTGCTCTCTCTTACTTCTCTCTTTATAACAGGAGCCCCAATATTTTACCACAACATATAAGATGTGATTTATTGTTTTTCGCTATTTGAAAAGTGGCATCAGTGTGTTAAATGAAAGCACCCGTGTCACATTGCAGCTTAGGTAGAGTGACAGTAGTCATTGAGAATACTGGATGTTTTACGTACTTTTCATTGTCTGGAAGTAATGAAAATGTGGGTATAACAGAGAGGCAATAAAATATGCTGAGTATGGTATTATTCCCAAAAGGGCACTGGTGTCAGTTTTGCAGCTAACTGAATGGAATTTTGATGCATTGAATATTATATATACAGTACTGTGCAAAATTTTAGGCAGGTGTGAAAAAATGCTGTATACAAAGAATACTTTCAGAAATGGAAGTGTTAATCATTTGTTTTCATCAATCAACAAAAAGAGAAATTTAAATCAAATCAATATTTGTTGTGACCACCCTTTGCCTTCAAAACAGCATCAATTCTTCTAGGTACACTTGCACACAGTTTTTGAAGGAACTCGGCTGGTAGGTTGTTCCAAACATGACTGTGTTTGGTAAAACTGGTTGATCAGACACCGACTATAATCCTACAGAATCCCTGACTTTGTGCAAGTGTACCTAGAAGAATTGATGCTGGTTTGAAGGCAAAAGGTAGTAACACCAAATATTGATTTGATTTAGATTGTTCTTTTGTTCGCTCACTTTGCATTTTGTAAAATGATAAAAATAAACAATCATTGTTTATATTTCTGAAAGCATTCTTTGTTTTATCACACCTGCCTAAAACTTTTGCACAGTACTGTATATATACGATATATTTACATCTTTGATTTATTAAAGTCTTCAGTTACTATTATTGTAAATAATTTGGTTTTGAAAATCTACAAGAGTGATGGTTAAGGGTTTAAGGGTCTGTATGTAGTCCTACACTTCAGTTTCTCACTCTCAAAATGACATGGCTCACATAACGTTGCTGTTGGAATAAACCCAGTCTACAGTTTTATATTTCATTCTTTTCATGAATTCAGATAATGTCAGCTGCCTTTTACAAGATGACAATTTAAAGTGGCCAAAAAAATTGTCAAACTTTCAGTAATAATGTTATATTATGACAGTGTCTGTGCTACATTAGCTACTAAAAAGGAAGTTACTGAATAAAGTTGAATAACTAAGGTTTAATGGGTTTGCTGAGAGATGGAGGTTTGAGGATATTGTCAGAATGTTACTATGGTATCCCAGGGGATTGCTAGGCTGCTGCAAAGTGGGTGTTATGGTGTTGACTCCAGGTGGTTGATAGTTGCCAGTGTGCTTGTATCTTAATGATGTAAGCTGAGTGCAAAAACATTTGACCATAAAGTTCTATACCCCATATAGTTTATGTAATTCTGAAAATGAGGATCTAAAGTGTGCAACCACTTACAGGCTCTCAAAAACATCAATACACTTACAATCCAATTATCACCATATTTTAGCTTATACCAGCTTGTTCAGCAACATGCTCCACACCAGGCCATGTTAACAACCTCCTGGTTGAAGGAACACTTACCTAAACAAAAATTCAAGAGAGAAAGATAAGAGCTTGTTGGTAAAGGGATGTCCTGAACACACTAGTGGAAAATCCCTGCCGGAAGTTTGTCCATCCTGCAAGAGGAATGCTGGTGACTTTCAGAGAGGAGGTGTGTCTGGATACCAGTACAGTAAAATACCCATGAGCTCTGTTCATTTTCATCTAGCTACGTTGAAAAACTCATGCAGAGCTCTCTGTACCTCGCCTGAAAGAAAGACATGCACACCAGCCTGAGTAACTTTTCATTCTATGAACACTGAAGAAGCAGGTTTTTGTTGAAATGGTCTTCTAGCTTTCTATACCAACTCACTACGGCTGTTTCCTGAATCAGTGTGGTGTGTCTTCATGCTGGACAAATGTCCCTTTCTTCCTGTAGATTTATGCAATCATTCTCTCCTTGAGTTCAATGGCACAAATCTGGTCATGGTTGCCACGGTTACTCTGCGCTTGTGTGACTGAATCGGTTTTTCTGTGAAAGCACAGCGTTTGTTCCTCAGTTTTCTTGAAGTTGAATATTCTGGGAAAAAAAAACATTGATGGAATGAGTGCCCTAAAAGGGGAATGATTATTCTTCCCTCATCATTCATTGAAATCTAGTCCCCAGTAAAGACCCAAATGAACCTGCCATTGAGGCTTTTCTTTTTGAGACACTTTATTATCTGTCATCAGGGGGCTTTCATGTATTTCATTATCCTAACACATAAATGGTTTAATAGACTGAAATGTGAGCCAAAGTGTTTGACTCTGACTAGATCACCACCAAAAAAGCACTTGTTCCTTCTGTGTAAAAAGAGCTAAATCAAAGCTGAAATAATCAAAGTTGAAACTGACAATAGTCAATCAGCCAAGACCTCAACGTACTTGTAGGGACTGTGTCATGGGGAAAAAAAACTGGATTTTAAACTATTGTTCTACATATAATTGAATAACAATTCCAAATCAATTTGAGATCAAATTGA
>CM029378.1:18268410-18438410 GCA_017165825.1 Hepsetus odoe
ACTCTCAGTGAGTCTCTCTATGTGAGCTTTTTCAGAGTGCAGTTTGGATCAGTAAGCATTTATTGATTTGTTTAATTTAAATCTTAATTAAAATATTTAGCTGCTAAATGTATAAAAATTTTATACCAATTGTATATATTAATAATAAATTCATTTTGCGCTTAGATCACACATCTTTAACAGAAAAGATTAAATGACAAGTAAAGCTTAAATAGAAAAATATAATAGAAAAAATAAAAAAAAATGTAAAAAAAATTAAAAAACAGCCATAGGAAAAGCAGATCCCTGCTGATTGCTGGCTATTAAACTGCAACAACAGTTTCAGCCATCGTAGTTAGTTTACACTCCGTATAAACGCCTGCGCAGGTCAGTCGGAGGGTGGGTTCGACAGAAGAGTTCTGTCTGGCTCGGACTTGGAAAAAGCTCTCATAGGGCTTATGAGCAGACATGGGTGAAACCTCATGGCTTCGCTCAGACTTGGAGGAAAATGAACAGCACTAAAAGTGTCTCGCATGTCAGCGCAGGCTGGTTCAAACCAAACACACACTTCCAATCAAGAGGAAACATTCCCAAGAATGTATCTTGAAGATCTGTATTGATTAATCTCTCTTTTATGGAGTTTGCATTTGTTTTATATGCCAGACCACATCATTATACAGTAGCGAGCTCTGCAGCTGTGATTCCAGGACATTGCATGCATTTTTTAGCACCATCACTCTTTTACTCTGCGGCGCTCCAGAACATTGCCCATCTTTCTGTACATTAACAGAAATAAATAGATAAATATATTAGAACTGGCTTAAACCTCAGAGGCTTGGCAAGTCTTTTGCCATGCACAATTGACATTAGCGATGCTAAGGGAACAAATATGCAATAGAAGCATAATTTGCCACAAATGGAAAAGAAGCTGATGAAAAATTGCACTGGAATCGGTTGAATAAAGCTGTGATCAACATGGCTGCAGCTTGTAAACACTTTTACTAAACTGCTGAGGTTGTTTATTCTTCATTGTTTCTCCTCTCTCTCTCTCTCTCTCTCTCTCTCCAGTCTCCCCTCTCTCTCCCTCTCTCTCTCCCTCTCTCTCTCTCTCTCTCTCTCTCTCTCTCTCCTCCCTCTCCACTCTCCTCTCCCTCTCTCTCTCTCTCTCTCACTCTCCTCCCATTCTCCACTCTCTCTCCCTCTCTCTCTCCCTCTCCTCTCTCTCTCTCCCCTCCCTCCTCACTCTCCTCTCCTCTCTCTCTCTCCCTTTCTCTTTCCTCCTCCCCAGTATCCCTCTCTCTCTCTCTCTCTCTCTTTCCCTCTCTCTCTCTCTCTCTCTCCCTCCTCACTCTCCTCTCTCTCTCTCTCTCTCTCTCTCTCTCTCTCTCTCTCTTTCTCTCCCTCCAGTTCTCCTCTCTCTCCTCTCTCTCCCTTTCTCTCTCTCTCTCTCTCTCTCTCTCTCTCCCTCCCTCTCCTCTCCCTCTCCCTCTCTCTCTCTCTCTCTCTCTCTTCTCTCTCTCTCCCTCTCACTCTCCCTCTACCTCTCTCTCTCTCTCTCTCTCTCTCTCCCTCTCACTCTCTCCCTCTCCCTCTCTCTCTCTCTCTCTCTCTCTTTCTCTTTCACTCCCTCCATATCCTCTCTCTCTCTCTCTCTCACTGTTTTCTCTCTCTCTCTCTCTCTCTCTCTCTCTCTCTCTCTCTCTCTCTCTCTCCTGACTTACATACATGCACTGTTTCATTACAGTGGTGATTTTGGTCATTGCTCTTGCTGCACTGGGTGAATGTGTGTTTTGTGCTGGTTTTCTCTTTCTTTGGTTTTCTCTTTCTTTCTCTTGTGTAAGTAAATAGAGTCAAGCATCGACTTGCTTTTCAACACAGCTGTAAATCAACCAAAGAGCTTTGTTACCATTTGAGAAGAGTTTGTCCTTGCTGCTGCTCTTTTAACTCAGTGTAACTTCAGTGTTTGGTTAAAGACATTTCTATAGTGCTGTGGTATATATGTAATACTTACCTATAGTACCTATATAGGTGAAGGGGAGGTTTTAAACAAGTAGTGAGACCATCTGTGTATTATGGGTTGGAGACAGATGGTGGTGCTGGAGGTGGCGGAGTTTAAGATGCTGAGATTTGTGTTGGTAGTAATGAGGATGCACAGGATTAAGAACGTGCTTTTTAGAGCTCAGGTTGGACAATTCCAGAGAAGATTGCATAGGCTTGGACATGCAGAGGAGAGTCGAGGACTATATTGGGAAAATGATGTTGAGCATGAAGCTGCCAGGAAAGAGGAAAAGAGGAAGGACAAAGAGGAGGTTTATGCATGTGGTGAGAGAGGACATGCAGCTGGTCAGTGTGAGGAAGAGGATGATTGCAGAGGACCAGAAGAAAGGGAAATGCCCTAACAGGAGAAGACAAATATGTTTATAGTTTTCTGTTACAAACTCAGAATAATTATGTTCTAAAAAGACATTAAAGCGAACTTACACATATACAAATACATACACCTCGTGGAACCTGTGATATGAGGACCTAATTAGTCATTTAATTTGATTTGACCACTGATGAACAGGGCTTGGATAATTATTGCTGTTTTCATATGAAGTATATGTTTATTAGCAGAGAGCTGGACAGTATTTCTTCTCTGGAGCATCACACAGGAGGACAGCTCAAACACATAATTCAGTCTACAATCACATTACTGAATGTGAATTCTGTAAAAGTGCTGGTTACTTTCTGAATTATTGGACGAAAAGTAAACACGTGTTTATATGAGGCAGCAGTGGCCTAATGGTTAGGGATTAGACCCCAGGACTTCAAGGTTGTGGGTTTGAATCCCATGTCAGTAGGTTGCCCTGAAATACCTTGAGCAAGGTACCAACCCCATGACTGCTCCCCAGGCACTGCATATGGCTTCCCTTTGCTGCACAGTGTGTGTGGGTGAAAGCAGAGGTTGCATTTCATTGTGCTGGGCTGAGTTTCACAATGACAAATAGTTGCTTTTTGGCATTTTTTGCCATTCATATGCAATGCAACATGGAACAGCTCTAATTTTTAAAAAGCACCGAATGTTTTTGATGTGAATGATTATATCCACATTAAGGAACCAAACAAATGAAGCTGATATTTTGTGCAGTCTTTCTGCCCAACTGCTTTATTCTCCTCTCAGTCTTTTTAAGCCTGACTCAGCTTTACCAGAAGTGCAGTTGTGTGTGAGCTGCATTAGTGGTGAAGTCCTGTTTGACAGCTTGATGTTGAAAAGCTTGTAGCAAAGCGTTAGCTTTAGCTGTTCTGACAGGTTATTGAAGCAAGTGCTGAGTCAGTCGCTGATCCCGTCGAAGAGTGCTGAGCCGCTGGCCTTTAACATGGCAGTAGCTGTAAAAATACAATGGAAAGCCTTTACCTTTAATGAATTCACTGTCCTGTTTGAGGGACACATAACATTATTAATGTAGCAGAAAAAGAACTGTGCATTGGTGATCAGTTAGTTCAATCTCACACTGGAAATATGAGAGAAATCTAACATTTGATTGAAGCAGGAGACGTTTAGGATTTTAAACTACATGTGTTACAATAAGATGATCCAGCTATAATCAAACCACAAATATAAACTGTAGCTTCTACTCTATCATGGTTCTATGGACATATGATACATCATTAATAACATATGTTCACATTTATGTTTGAAAAAAATTGGTACACATAAAGATCCTCATCGTCATTGTTAAATATAGCAGAAGATCTGTGATGTATTAGCTGTTTTTCCTTGAGAACCATATCAGGATTCATGGCATTATGGACTGTGAAGTTCATGGAGTTGTTAAATAAAGTCTGGCTCCCTCTGCCAAAACTAAAACTGGTTCCTGACTAAATTCCAGCTGGTCGGTTTTTCAAAACATGGCAAAACCACAGAATTAAGCTTTTGACTTGGTTAGCACAGCACACCTTAGACTGATAACCTCTCAGGTGAGCCAAAGAGAGGAACTACAGCCCTGGAGGATCTGGAGAGATTATGCATTGAGCAGTTGTGTTCGTTCTGTATCCTTTAATTTAATCTTTTTAAAAAAAAAAAAAAAAAAAACAAACAAAAAACTGGTGACAAAAGTAGGTCAAACAAGGTACTAAATCACAAAAATTGTGCAGCTTTATGTTGTTAGAACTTGTAGCTTGTAATAGTTTTCCTTTCGGTCAATACTTTTCTCATGTTTTCAGCATGAGGTTGAGCCTATACACCTCAAAGGCATCTTTTCCCCTTATCTTCTTAAACCATCTTTAAGACAGGTTGCAAAAATAATGATGCTGACTCTGTGTATTAAAATGAGCGTGTGTCTGCCCTGTAATGGACTGGCGACCTGTCCAGGGTGTTCCCTTGCCTTTCACCCTGTGAGAGCTGAGAAAGGCTCCAGTACACTCTGTGGCAATAACTAGGACAAGCGGCTATGAAAATGAGTGAGTGAATACTGACAGTTTTATATCCTAATAAAAGGTTAAAAATCATTACACCGCTGTACCCCTGTTTTTCTATATCAAATCTATAAGAATGTATATGTTAAGAAAAAAAGTGGTCTGTAACGTTTTGCAACAAAAGTAAAACCCTATAAAAGTGTTTAATTTATATCTGTTTTCATTATTCAGGCTATAGGATTGCATTGATAATTAAGATGAATTTGTTTTACTCTATCAGTGTCTCCCAAAATAGTGAAATTCAGCTGGATTCTGCCAGGCAGTTTTAACAGAAGACATTAATTTGCCCACCAGTTAAGGAACAAAATGGGTCATCATTTCCACATGAAATATTTTGACTAATCTCCTCACAAAGACCTTAATTTGCACATCCTTTGAGTTACTCTTTTTCAATAGCCATTTTTCTCTCATCTGAGCTACATCTGTGCACAGTTCACACTTTATTTTCATACAGTGCCAGCCAAAAGAGGAAGCGCTCATGTTAACTTCACAGTCTGAAGAGGCCTCATAATGAGCTCCATTGTGGAAGCATCTCCTCGGACAAAAGCCTGAACCACCCTGCAGAACTCAAATAGCTGCACAGAGACACAGGCCGTGCCCATCTGCTGCTCTTGAGATACAGATTTTACAGCTTTGTCAGCTCTGTTTTTTGAAGGAGACCTAGTTTTTATGCAAAAAGCACCAGAACAAACCTTCTATCAGTGTACATCATCTGTGGCAATCCAAATCCAGGCAGAGCAAAGTCTGTTTGTTGTCAGAAGCTCGATGTTGACGGAAGCAGGGATTTTGCCATAAAAAAGAGCACCACTGCAGTGGTCTGGTAATTGGATGCAAGGACTTACTGGAGAGGATTAGCTGACAACCAAAACCTGTTCACACACACATTTACTCAGTTGCATCATGATGTCAAGCACTTGGCAGAATTTGCAAAGTGGTCAAACGTAATAGATGTCAAAAGGATCACTCTGACGAACCAGAGTGTCTCATTTGTTAAACTGACTGCTTGATAATACAATGGAAAGAGGTGAATTTGCTCAGATTCCATGGATAACTGCTATGAAATGCAGTTTAATGTGGCTGTGCACTCCTCACTCTAAAGATTGAGTGAAACTTATGTCTGTGTGGCTTATGTAGAGATTAAAGACTGGTTTAAGGCTGCCACATCTTTAATGGTTCTCCAGTGGTGGGTAATTCCTGGATTTTCCCTTGGTGTTAAAAATGCCCCATTAATCCAGGCAAGTCCAGAATCCTCCATTTGTGTGTCCACTGTATCAGTTCTGTTTGGAGAAAATATGTCATAAATGTGTGAAGTAATGATGTTATAGTAACGCTGCTACATTTACACAGAATGTGAATAGTCGAATTCGCTTGTTGTTCTCATATCAACAAAAGGATAAAAACATGTTCATGCTATTTAGTAGCTGACTAGAGATTTGCTTCTCTGACAAACTCTTTGTATTTAAAAATTCAATTTTTTAACTTGACAAATGATGGATAAATGCCCTCCTAATATGCCTCTCTTCATAAGAAAAAACAACAATGTTCTCCCACAGGATATGAAGGAATTTGCCAACATGTCACTTCACTTCACATGAGGCTGATATAAGATGGTCTTATTCCTTTAGTTTGTTAGTTTGCATTCTAAAGTGTATCATCATTTTTAATATTTATCTATCTTGCTGCCTCTTACTCCCTTACTGCCAATTTAGAATCCAGAGAGATTTCTATGACTTCAGAGAAGGTGTAATGACTCCCGGGAGCTAAAAAATGAGCTGTTTTTCGTTTATTCTAATCAACAGTATCATGTTTGTTGTATATGAACTCTGCAAACATTGTAGCGCCGCATGGTCAGTTTTTGGAGTAAATGAAAGGGATAAGATCTTGAAACAGCCAACGGAATATTATTCAATCGAAATTTCTCTGTGGTATCTACAAAGTTATAGCCAAACAAATTCTCTTCCCAGAAATACCTTGGAATCCTGGGAGCTGGAATCGAGATCATTCACATCAGATTAACCACAAACATAATTAGGAAGTGACATTTTGGTTTCCAGCGATTGGAGCCAATTTTGTGAGAAAAACATCACTCTAGGGGAACTACCAAACTATGCTGGAGACTGGCCTACCAGGAACAGTGCATGCCTGTTCTAGGCCTACTGGAATTCCAAGACAGGTCACTGACTGAGAAAAATGATTTTGAGACTAAACTGATGAGCCAGTAAAAAGTACAGCTCTTTGTATCTTTTAAAGTTTCACATGTGCATATTTGTTGGTCCACAACTGCCCATGCGCATCGCTATTAGCTTACTGCAGAAATATTCATAAAATCACATAGGGGTACTGAGAGTGCTGTTATTATGCTAAACCAGTCACTGGTGTTTCTTTCTTTTTTATTGAGAAGAGAGTTTTTCCACTGGGACAAGGAACCGAGCCGTAACCGAGCTGCACCAGGAATGGACATTTTTTAATGTCATTTTTCTTCACTAATGAAGCGGACCGTGTCCGAGTCAAAATCGCAGTAGCAGTAATTAGTGGAAATGAAAGCAGGCTCAAAGCGGGCTGTTAGCTCAGGTATGCGTCAGGCAATGGTGTCATTGGAAAAGATCCATAACTCAAATCATCACAGTTCACCACTGGTTTTTAGTGACTGCAGTTTGTTGTTAGTAGAGTCATCAGCTACAGGACTTTTGAACGTAATCAACAAAAACTTTAAGCCAAGAGTTTCAGACTCAGCCACAGCTCTGCAGAGTTGACCATTCTGCCTGAACCAACATACCAACAGGTTGCAAAAGTATACTTTCTTTATTTGAGGACAGATTCTAGGCACGAAACAGCTCTATTTAAAGCATTGATTCATTTTTCTAATAAAATAAAAAAGCTGCTTTTGAAGGGCATTTCTACTGAACTTCACACCAAATTACTATAGTTCAAAGATTAAGATTACTGTTTTCATATTTTAAGAATTAGGAATTACAGATATGTGAGCTAAAATGTAGGCAGCAAAAATAAAATGTCATTAGAAAAATCATAAGAACTTATATCTGACAAAGTACTTTATTACTTCTCATTTGTGGACACACCTGAATGAACTCATCAGTTATTGGGACCTTCATCAGCTGTATTCAACAGAATAAGAAAATGAGTCCTTTTCTACCGGATGTGATGAACTATTTATCAGTGTGTTCCACATTTTCATTTTATGTGAAAGTAAAGGCTGTTGTAATCTTTACCAGTGCAGGAATGTGCAGTCTGTAAAAAATGACTGACATCAATAATCTAATTACCACTCCTACCAATGTAAAACTAGACTTGAATAACACTTAAGTACTATTGACGTCTACTCCATGAGTGACTGTTAGCTTTGGCTACATAAGATATTCTGATTCATGTTAATGACGGGTGCTAGCATGTGTTAATATTCTTTGTCTTTACTTACCATTTGGAACCTTCTCTTTTAGAGCTTGTGCTCTTCTGTCACCATTTCATGGGTTTAAATGTATCTGACAGGCAGCCACCGGTACTCTCTGTCTCCTGATGGTCTGACTGCTCTTTGAAGTTAACTGGAAAAGGAATATATTCTCCTCATTTTGCATTTTGGCAGTAAAGGCTGCTACTGTCATTAGGACATCTGTGCATTAAATGAAGAGTTTTCCAGCAGAAAAGCACATTTCATATCATAATTGCCATGAATGTACAGTCAAACTGGAGATAGTGTTTCTCTTTCGGCAGATTAAATAACTTAACCAATGCAGTTTGCTGACATTTCCAACATTAAGCAGTGCCGGGCCACTAAGCGCCTGCAATCAATACAGATAGGCCACACATTGAGTCCGATTTAATGCAGAGTGCTCCAGGCAGTCATCATGTCGGAAAGTATTTAAATAGAGATCACATGTTTTTTAGGCATGCAAGTCAGCAGCTCCCTTTGCTTTGTCTAACTGAG
Organism: Hepsetus odoe; assembly: GCA_017165825.1. NCBI lineage: Eukaryota > Metazoa > Chordata > Actinopteri > Characiformes > Hepsetidae > Hepsetus > Hepsetus odoe. The sequence continues at coordinate 18,276,791 of CM029378.1, forward strand.
AAGTAACTGCTTTGCTTGAGACAAAGAGATAGTTGTCAGAAAGCCAGGAGATGGATCTGGACGTTTGCAACTAGGGCTCCTATGCATCTTGCAGTTTGTTGAAACCTTCATGCCTTTTCTTCAGAGAAACTTTGTGGTATTCAGAATAAATCACACCCAGTCAGCTCAGTAGACTTCTGACACCCAAATTCAGTTGAAAGGGTGTTATTATGACAGGAAATTAGAGATAATAGTTAAAGTACATATACAGGTAACATGCAGAAATAAACAACTTGTTTTATAAAATAATGGCAATAAATATTAATTTGCTGTTTTTAATCTTATCCATGTTTCTTTTTATTTTGAAAATTACTTACAAAGCCCATATAAGGCATGCCTTTATTTAATGAAAAACTGGTATATTTATCTGTCTTAATGGCTAATATTGAAATTCAGCTTTCTAATTTATTATGGCAAATGAATTTATACAAAGGCAAAAAAAAAGTCATACTCTGCAACTGACTGGCAAGTAGTGACTGAGAGAATATGAGAATCTGAAATGGGTAAAATGTCAGTACTGTGCAGTATTGTTCCATGTTGAACGACTGATTGAACGGAGAGAAGCCGTCCCGGTTATAAACTGAGTGGCAGTTATTTGACTAAAATGTATAGAATTGGCTTTCAGCATTATTAATAGCTTTTGTAATAGTGCACCAAAGTTAACTTAACAGCTCAGCAGAGTTTGAGACGTGTGAAGATAAAGGCATGCTGTTTGCATGATGCAAATGACTATCAGCTTCTTCTCCTATTAACTATATTAGCCTCACATATTAAGATTCATGACTTCTAGCAGATGCTCCAATCCACAGCGAATTCTATTTTCTTCTTGTTCCATTCGTAATGTTTCATTACAGGAGTAACTTCAGGTTTAAGGGTCTTGCTCAGGTAGGATTTGAGCCTGTAACCTCTTGATCCATAGGCAAGTATCCTACCAGTAGGCTATCACCACCTCTCCTAGCTTCTGTGCAGAACTAAAGTCATTTTTATTAACTAATTGCTTATGTCTTACAATTCTATTGCAGTGGCTTCTTTGCCCCTTAGTTAAACAGTGAGCCTGTTTAATGGTCCAAATCAATCACACTCAACTGGTGAGATGAAAGGCTTCTATCAGGAGAGCCTGTGAACACAGCCACTCAGCAAGAGCAGCTTGACCTTATTCGCACAGTCCAGCTGGGTGAGAGGACAGTGGCCAGTTCCACTATCAACACTCTGGAAGAAAGGGGATGAAATGGTGTGGAACGATGCTGGCCGAGCAGAAGCATGTGCGGCATTTCCTAGCATGTGTGCAGAACACTCTGCCAGGCTGTGTGCCCAGACTAGCAAGCAGGTCTGATGAAAATCTATTTCAGTGGCCACTCGGTTTCCTGGAGGCACATGCAAGTTTTTCATCAGCAGCCAAGTAGCTTGTAGTGCAGCCAAATGTGTCACTATACTTGTCTGTAGCTTGTGGATGGTCCCTGCTTTTTGCCATCTTTCACAGCTTATGTCTCCCCCTGAACGGGACTTATTTATTTAAGGAGGCCATCTGAAGTCAATTTTACCATCTTTTGGACAGTTAAATTTGAAAAGGCTTTATCAAGCCATCAGGTATCACAGCTCAGTGATATGAATGGATTCATGCTTTTTTTTTATCAGAGAGAGGAAATGGTTCATTCTGCCCTTTAGTGTCTTTTTGTGAAGTAAGGTGATCATTAATTTTTCCTTGTCAAAGTGTCTCAGATCCATGACTGTTTTTTTCTGCTTCCAGCACATCATTTTCAAGATTCACTGGCTGTTTAATATACCCCACCCCTGACAAACAGTCAGTGCTTTTTACTGCACCTTTCTGTTTTAATGTTGTGGAGGATCCTGTCGGTGTGATGGTCAGGTGTCCAGATACTTTTTTTAGTTCTGTCATCAGTATTTATGCTTTAGGAAATGCAAATTTAGGAAATGCAAATTTTAAGCTTTCAAGAATAGTCGACTTTGCTGAAAAGCTGTTGTTCTGTGCACTTTAAATGAATTGTTTTTGTAATTTCGTGACATTGAAACTAATTAAAGGTAATCTTTTATGCTCCTTTTGAGAGTTCATATTTTTCTTGGTTTGTCCTTAGAGAAATGTCCATCCTTCATAGTTGAAAAAATACTTTTTGATACTTTTTGTACAAATTCTTTTTGTTGTGCATCTTTTTCTGACCTGTTTCTGTCCTCTGCCTAAAAGATTTGTTAGGGTTCCTTTGTCTTTAAGGCCTTTTGGGACACTGAGCTTAGTAAATTTGAACATTGTTTATATGCACCTGTAAACACACTGTATAAAATGCAAAACTAAGGAAAACATAAATGTTCCAATTTATATCCAAATGTAATTGGATTTATTGCTTTTTGTTTGATTACATTTGCTTTGTAATTATATTTTAAACCTTTAGCAAACTAAAGAAAAATTTCTACTTCAAGGATACTGGATGAAAATAAATAAATAAATAAATAAATAAATAAAAATATATATACAGTACTGTGCAAAAGTTTTAGGCAGGTGTGGAAAAAATGCTGTAAACAAAGAATGCTTTCAGAAATATAAATAATGATTGTTTATTTTTATCAATTTACAAAATGCAAAGTGAGCGAACAAAAGAAAAATCTAAATCAAATCAATATTTGGTGTTACTACCTTTTGCCTTCAAACCAGCATCAGTTCTTCTGGCCCCCACAGAGCCCTGATCTCAACATCATCCAGTGTGTCTGGATTACATGAAGAGACAGAAGGATGTGAGGAAGCCTACATCCACTGAAGATCTGTGGTTAGTTCTCCAAGATGTTTGGAACAACCGACCAGCCGAGTTCCTTCAAAAACTGTGTGCAAGTGTACCTAGAAGAATTGATGCTGTTTTGAAGGCAAAGGGTGGTCACACCAAATATTGATTTGATTTAGATTTCTCTTTTGTTCATTCACTGCATTTTGTTGATTGATGAAAATAAATAATTAACACTTCCATTTCTGAAAGCATTCTTTTTTTACAGCATTTTTTCCACGCCTGCCTAAAACTTTTGCACAGTACTGTACATATCTTCAGTCATGAACACACACACACACACATATTGACATCTGACGTCAGTTTAGACCTTTCCTGTCAGAACACCCCTGCTTTGAAAACCACCAGTGGAGATAATTTGAGAGAATTTGTTTCTTCTAAGGTTTTTTTTGATGTCATATGGCTGATTTATTTCCCCCACTTGAGTCTCTCGCACCTCATGGAATGAATGTGACTCAGCCCGGCCTCTGTGTGTGTGAACTGATGAGTGTTTGTGTGTGTATATTGTAAAAGTATGTGCGCTCACTGCGGGTAAGATCAGACAACGTGTGCACCGTGGGACACCATGGGGGAGGAGAATTAATGGTGAACATATTGCCATCTTTTTAAACCCATTCTTCTGTAGGCCACATATTTACAAGGTTGGAATCAATGTTCTCAATGAAATATATTCCATTTGGCTGCAGTTTAATCACATAATATTTGAATATGCTAGTCCTTTACACCAGTTTGACATCTCTTTGGAAGAATCTGAAAAAATACATTATAGCTTTGACAAAAATAATAAAAAAGCAGGAGGAAAAATTGGATAACAGTGATAATAGCCTTGTATTAGAAAGAACACCCAGAATGTCTTATATTTTAAAAGCGGAAATCAAATTTTGATGAGCAAAAGGTGCCATAATGATATTTTGAGGCTGATCACCTTTTTGGGAAACACATTTTAAATCTTTCATACCTTTTATTGCGTTGTGTATTAAAAACATCTGTTATTTTATTTCTAAAACTCTCATCCCCATTTAGACTCCATGTCCTCACATAAATCCAAACTCAATTACTAATCCTACCATGTATCATTTTAAAAGTGCAATATTAACAGTGCACTATTACTTCTGGATAGTTAACCTGTTTTAACATTCACCTCTTGATTCACTTTCACTTGATTCACTGGTGGGTTTCATTCACAAGCCTGGTTTAACCACTGCATCCCTTTGTGTGTGCCGGTCAGGGCTCAGAGTGAATGCGAGGAGGTCGAGAGACGAGTGTGAGAGTTTAAAGTGTGACTACAGCACTCTGAGGAACACAGGGTGAGGTTCACACTCACAGGAAGGAAGTGTTTGGCAAATGAGGTCATCCATCACTGTCCAGAAACGTGAACATCTGCCCCCCTTCTAAATCTCCATTCAAACGGACTGACCTAACATCTGGCCAAAGGGAAAACTCTGGCCATGTTTGCATTTCAACACAACACAGACTTCTCCCATCAGGAAGGAGGGTTAAACTTGGGACAGAAGTCAAGCCTGCATTATGACAAATGAGGGATTATTATGCCATATACAAGCATACACATGCTTTAAAGGATACTGCGGGACTGTAGTCCATTAGCATTTGACAAGATGCACATTGTTTCCACCAAAATGTGAGTGGAAGTATAGCTGTTGTTGTGAAGAGGACTGCATCTGGCCTGTTACTCTTTTTAGAGCTGTATAAACATCCTGGCCAGTGTAGAGGAGTACTGTATGATCAAGTACTGAATGGCTGGAAAATAAGCAGTGTAAATCTCCTAAGCTCATAACATTTCTACCCGATCATTACTGCTTAGAAACTATTTAGTTCATCAGGAAATCCCTTATTTCATCACAATTCAGTTTTTTTATTTAGTATTAAAACAAGGCTCTTGATTGGCTCACCTACCTACCTACTCTACATTTTGGCCCCATCATCCAGAAAACTCTAGGTCAAATCCAAGAGATGCCATAGCTATCCATCATTTGCTATCCTTAATCAAATTTCAGCAGACTCTGAGAGAAAAGAAGAGAAGCTTACTGGGGACAGGATCACTCGGCCCCAGGATCAGAAGGTCATGGGTTTGAATCCCAGACCAGTAAATTGCCCTGAGGTACCCTTGAGCAAGGTACCGTTCCTGCACCGCTCCCCGGGCACTTTCGATAGCTGCCCCTGCTGCACGTGTGTGAGTGTGTGTGTGTAAAAAACAGGTGTAATTTTGTTGTGGCTCACTGCCTGCTGTGCTGTGTACTCACAATGACAAGAGCAGTCACTTTCACTTTCATTTGGAGTCCAGAGAATATAATTAGCCTTACACTTTCTCCCTCTCCCCATTGGTCAGTCAGTTAGCTAAGGAATACAAACAATACATTTTTACATCTGAAAATATCTTTTTTTTTTCATCAAAAAAGAAAAACAATCAGTTCAGATCAACAAATCAGTTCAGATCAACCTTACACCCTTAAACGCCAAACCAGCCAGACAAACACAGATTTTCAAGTGTTTAGGTATAAGGGTGGCACAGGTCTATGGACCTATGGCTCAAGAGGTCCCAGGTTCGAATCCCACCTCTGGCACTACCACCACTGGGTCCCGGAACAAGACCCTTAACCCTGAGTTGCTTCAGGGGGACTGTCCCTGTACTTAGGAACCGGAAGTCGCTCTGGATAAGAGCGTCTGCTAAATGCCGTAAATGTAAATGTAAATGTTTGCAGTTATGATGGATAGTTCTAATATAATACAGGATTCAGTAGCAGATAGATGATGGGCAGTATGATGAAGGTTATGTAAAAATGTGAAAGGTTTGAGTTTACTGTGTTGATTTCCTTCTCTTTTTTAGATTTAGCTTTACTCAGATCGGGTGTACTGCTGAATGTGTCAGTGCCACAGAGTTTTTACGTGGTGTGTGCCTTATTGTCAGTTTTCTTTTCAGATACCAGCTGCAAGTGCATTTCTCGGAAATGTTATGTTCCGTCTGAAAACGATGGTATTTCAGTAAAAGTTCCCATAGTCCGAAATTATGGTTGGATTCTGGTGGTGGAGCTGGAGTGTGGTGTGTGTTTTCAGGCATAGCCTGCCATTTCTGGTCAGAATGAAGGAGCTGATTTTTGTGTGAAAGTACATTTGAGTGCGTGGACATGGAGACTGTGGCTAGTTCAGATTAATCATGTGCTTTGCTGTGAAAGCTTTGTGGCATTCTCTTGGATATCTGAGAATTGATACGTCCACGCTCTGCCCACATGTGTCCTTTCATGGACAATTTTTAAAGGCTGAACAAGCTTTGCAAAACATTATTCTTATGAAGAGCCCATTTCTAGCAAAAACCTTTAACATTACTACAGTTTGGTAGTTCTGTCCTATGCAAACACTCTCATTAAACCTGGCAACAGATGAGGTGAACCAGTATTGTTTAAACAGGAAAATATCAACCTCTGCTGGACAATGGACCTTCAGGACCTCCACCTCTGATGTATATCAACTAATATGGATTCAAAGTGACTATTTGTCACTGTGAAAACCGCAGAGCACACAGAAATGAAGTGCAACCTCTGCTTTTAACCCATACACAACATCCGCTATTTCCAGCGCTCGGGGAGCAGTGATAGAGACGGTACCTTGCTTAAGGGTATCTCAGGGTAACCTGCTGGTCTGAGACTCAAACCCACAATCTTCCAATTAGGGGGCCTGGTCCCTCATCACTCGGTCTTCACTGCCTCCTGTTTTCTGTTATACATTTTGCTTATAATTACTTAAATAATGTTCTGTGAAAGTGAAAGTGAAAAGTAAAGCTTAACTTTACTAAGCTTTTTTAAGCTGTAAAGCTTAACCAGCCTCAGAACAATTACTATGAAGAAAACCATTTGTGGGCAGAGCATGGAGAGATGAGATTTGCAGTTCGAGACTACTGGTGAACGCTTGCTTATTTGGATTGTGATGATGTTAAGAGACCCACTTGTTAAGAATCTTTAGCCGGGACAATACAGCTTCATAATGATCATTATACCACAATTATTTCAGCTTCGCAATATGATTGGCCAGGAGTCATCTTAAAATGGTCTTGATGTGACTAAAATAAAGGGGATCATTCTTTTATTATTATTATTAGGTTAAAAGGGATCCCCAGCATTGTGTTAAGCTTATCTAGCCTAGAAACAGTAGCTAGGGATAAAAATTTGTTGGGCAGAGCTGGGATAGGTCAATAATAAGAAAGCACAGAGATTAGAGTTTATGAAAATGAAAAGAGGAGCTTTGCGGGCGTGATAAAGAAAGGCTTTTGCTGCTATGCTCTAAACTTGAGGTTCCTTAACCACTATTTTAATGTGTTGCTTTGTGGGGAAAATGTGGTTTCCAGTTGGATGTGGAGGGAGTGTTGCCATGGGACACTATTTCAAGGCTTGTGTTTTTACTTCCTGAAAAAAAAAAAAACACACACACACATGGGTTTCTTATTTCTTTAACACGCCTTTACATCAAAGCAAAGCTGGTGAGAGGACAATTTGCGCTATCCCGACTCGTTCGTGCGTCTGCTGCCATGTTCCATTCTCCAGAAGGCTGGAAATAGCTCAGTGAAGTCAGGAAGCCTGGCTGGTGAGGCAGCTGGTGTTGAATGGCGCATAGCTTGTTGGCCTTGGCTGAAGCACTTGGACCTTTTGGTTCTTGGACCAAGAGAGTTCAAAGTAAGACAATGGCTCCAGTAATGATACAGGCTGTGCCATGTTTCCTCTCTGTTCTCCAAGGCAGACTGTCCATTTGAATTTCCAAATTAGCTTTTGATTTTGGACTGTGGCCATCTGTCTGATTAAAAAAAAAAAACACACACACACATCCGCACTGCACTCTAATAAATGTGCTTCCTTCAGAAACCAAGTGCTTCCATACTTGGAGTTTAACCCTCATGCACATTTCCATGCAGCCATGTGTGCATGTGTGTGGCACTTCAGTCAGTAATCTCTCTCTCTCATCTTCTATCCATTCATTATGCTTTACTTGTCTTTGACTGCTCTGTGACTGCGCTCTTTCATCGTAGTATCTGAGAGATTTCTGGTCTATTGAGCAAAGCATGAGAGATGGAGGGCCATTACTGAGTGTCTGGTATTCACAGAAATGTTCAATTGTTCATTATGGTGCTGACAGATGGATACTGAATGTGTGCGGATCTGTTGTGCACTATGTTTTGACATGCATGACTGCTTGTCCTTGTAATCTTCCTGCTCCTGCGTAGGTCTTAGTAAAGGAATGGTCATCGTAGGACACCACAGTATGAGCATTGCACTGACACTCAGATTATTACAGTGGAACCTTGAATAATGACTGTCCCAACTAACGAGTTTTCCAAGATACAAGCCGTCTCTCGGCTGTCTCTTTGCTTTGAGCTGAGAGCTAAAATTGAGGATACGAGTCAGCTTCAGAGACCCACTGCTAGTTGGCGCAGTGAACAACATCCGCCCAGCATCCCGTGTCTCACTCGATCACTTTAAGCGGTTCACTCGCAGTTATTTAGCAAAACTTCATTTTTCCAACCATGTGTCCGAAGAGAGTGAGAGTGAAGGACAGTGCTGAGAAGAAGAAGGGGATGATGTGCATTGAATTAAAGAAAGAAATTATCAAAAAACATGACCAAGGTGTGCGTGCAGTCGACTTGGCGAAGCAGACACCTGAAATAGACACATTGGACATGTTTTTATCAAAAAGTCGCCCAGGAAAGTGAGGAAAGCGTGGCGAAATGGGCAGAAATCAGCGAATAAGATTCAGTTCTCCTTCACCTTCGTCAGCATCTTCAAGTCGTCTGATCTCCAAGGCAAATGATGTACATTATACTTAATAAAACCAGTTTATTGCAGTATATTCTATCGTATTGTGTTTTTATACAATATTCGTTATTTATAAGCATTTTCATTTAAAAACACGTAGTGGTGTTTTAAAATGTGGTGTTTTTTTTGGGATCTGGAACAGATTAATGGCATTTCAGTTCATTTCAATGGGGAAAATTGATTTGACATACGAGTAATTTGAGTTACGCGCTCCGTCACGGAATGGATTAAACTCGTGAGTCGAGGCACCACCGTATTCTGTAAAGATTACAAATTATTTGCAAATTATGACGGTGCACGCGAATTACATAATTGAGAGAACATTTATTAGAGCCACCTAATTGGATCATTTTATCAAATTCAGTAGCTCAAAACTGAATTTTAAGATGTGATATGTTTAAGAAATCATTCAGTTTCTAGATCAGAACATCGACAGGAGCAGTCAACAGTGTTGAGAAAGCTTCACTATGTGCTCACCGGCTAGTTGTTATAATGTAATAATTTTTCAATCTTCCTTTCCTTTCTTTAGGTGGGATTTATGGGATGATAAAATATCAAGGGAATCATTACCCTCTAGTGGAAAAAAAGAGAGATGCAGTGCTTGTAGGAACACTTAAATGAGGATTGCTTTGTTCTGGTAAATGTGCTGATGAGACTATGCAAACTTTTTGGTGCCCATATGACCAATCCATCCACTGCTGCACATTGCTGTTTCTGCTGAAGAAAACAAAAAAAAACATATGGGTTGTGCATTTTAAAAGGTAGATTTTAAATTATATTTTTCTAAACAAAATTTTACACTCTAGAAGGTAAAACTGCATATTTAGGTTTTATTCCTTCAAAATGGTGTGTGATCATTTAAAAACATGCAATTTGCCCATCAGTGCTTTCACTTTTGAATAAAATTTTATATGTTCATTCAAAAAGCGGGGGTAAGCAGACTGAAACTGAATTATCATGTGCTTTCAATCCCGTCAATTCCTACTAAGCAAGACGTTCAGTGTGTTCAGTGTGAAGTTTTGTGTTTAGTGGGTACTGAACAAAGGGTTGAAATGAATGTGTAGGGTAGAGGATAAAGACAGATATGCAGCACCAACTGTATATTTTTATTCTTCTAACACTTCTAACTTTCTGTCTGTCTATCTATCTATCTATCTATCTATCTATCTATCTATCTATCTATCTATCTATCTATCTATCTATCTATCTATCTATCTATCTATCTATCTATCCATGCATCCATTCATCCAATTCTTTAATGTTTCTTTACACCGTATTCAGCACTTGTTACAGCTGCTGTTTGTGTGTGTGTGTATGTGTGTGTGTGTGCGTGTGAGTGTGAGTGTGTATGTGTGCGCGTGTGTGTGATTATTGGGAACAGGGCTTTAACAGCAGTTTGCCTCTCATGCCACAGTCACCAGCTGGAAACAGGGATTAGTGTCTTATGTAAAGCAGTGCTGCACTGTGTGGAATGTTCACCCATATTTGTTGACTGAGCGTCTTCCCCTCTCTCTCCCTCCAGGCAAGGGGAGGGAGACCATCATGGCCGAGGCAGACGGCGAGAGCAACAGCGGTCAGCAAAGGAAGAAGCCGCCCTGGCTTCAACTCGACATCCCTACCCCACACAGCCTGATGGAGGATCACATCAACTTCCTGCATGTACTGACCATACAGTTCTTTTATAGCAGCCACAGTCACAGTCCGTCGAGATCCCTGTTTTTGTTGTAGTGCCTTCAGAAACGGGTTATGCAAATGATCCCTGTTGCCCCATATTCAGAAAGCAGTTAAGACTGAAGACTTAAGTCTCTCCAGGTACCGGGTCCAATTCAGAGAAAGCCTTTCTTTGTGGTTCACTGAGTTCTGTGCTGTGTGTCCACAATGACAAATAGTCACTTTCACTTAACCAAATGCATGACCTGACTGCAGTTTACCTGCAGTTTACTTGAGTCTTTCTTTACTGATTTCTTCAGTTGTTAAGGTAAATATTTGCACACTAAACAAACCACAAAGCTGGCATTCTGCAAAGTGTTAATTCAGCCAACACGGAAAACTAGGCAGACAGCACCTAAAATGGGAAGATGTGCTGATCACAGCATCAGGGCTGTATGCCATTATGTTTAAATGGCCCATGTCAGATATTTTTCTTGCATTTAATTTTGTCCCTGAAGTCTAGTCAGGACATCTGTGTATTTCTTTCTGCAAAAACAGTCATAGTTCACTTTTGGTGAAGCAAACCTTCACCAGCAGTCTCAATGTTTTATACGTCCATTTTGGTGACAGAGAACAAAGAACTCTTTGCAGATAAAGTTGCCTACATGGACCATGCAGGACTGGGGGGGGAAATGCAACTCAGATTTGTTTGATGTGAAGCATCAGTGTGTGACCTGTTTTTTCTTTAAGCCATGGGCACGTAACAGCCTGTACCTGCGCAGTGCCAGTGTGCCCACTGAAAACATCCAGCTCAGATGCCCACCAGTGGACCCCAATGCCTACCGCAGACCCTCAGTGTTGCGCAAGCCCTCCATCTCCCAGACCATCAAAAGGTAGGGACACAATCATGCACCCAGAATTGTCAGGTCACACACACAGCCATATGTGTTACAAGTTTCCTTCCCAAATATTGTATATGTTTTTGCAAAGAGATATGACATTTGGTAGGGATTATTAATAATTAGAATTTGTATGTGTAACGCCTCTCCTAACAACCTGAATTATGACTGTATTATGAGAAGCCCTTCATACATGAAAGTACCTGTGTGTAATATGCAAAAACTATGCTATATGTCTAAAATACTTTTTCTTTTTTCCCCTTTATCAAAAAAGTAGAAGCTTTTTGTGTTACAGAGCCAAGAAATCAAATAAATACCAATTTTAGCTTTAGTTTATTATGTGCATTTCTGTTTGTTCAGCTGTTTTAATTATTTTTAATTCAAGACTCTATTATCTTTACACACACACACACACACACACACACACACACACATACACATGCAAGCATGGCAGGTGTGAGGACTTGTTTTTCTGACAGTTAAACAGAAAGGTCTTAATGTTGCTTTTGTCTGAGCAGTGTGGCCATACTATTCATCAAACAAGCACTTTGTGCTCTATATTCCCCTCATCTACTTTTTGGCACATTATTCTGTTTTTATTTTTTAACCTTTTAAAGCTGAAGTGTTTATTTATTAAACAATATTTTATATTACTTTCTCCAGTATGAAACAGACCATCTCTGTACAGTATCCCTCCTTTCCTGAGGGCTGTTCTTTTTGTCATGCTCATCTACACTAAGCTACCCGTTTGTTTCCATTTGCAGTGCATGTCTCTGTCACCTTCTGCTGCAGCTCTGATTTCCTTTCTGGGTTTCTTTTAGCTTTTTGCTGCAGAACGTCACTCTCTACTCAATGCTGATTTCTCTGTAATATTGCAAATGTAAACTTTACCTTTTGCCTTTTCTTTGCTTTTTTGAAAAAATGTTCTAACTGAACAGACTTTCTCTCTCTTCCTCTTCCTCTCTTTTCCCATCTTTTCTTCCACTTGCCTCCCCGAACCGGGCCTTGTCTCAGCCCCACGGGGAAGAGGGTGCATTTTGAGCAGATGAGTACAGTGCTGGTTAAAGGTCAGTGCACGTCCCGCCTGGAGGACCCCAGGCGCCAGTCGCTGCCCCAAATCCTCCTAAGGTATTGTACCACACATACTAGGAGCTTTCAATCTGGAGAAAAGGTGTGGTAACACATTACCTGAACCCACTGACTGAGCATGTCTTAAACATCATGACCTTTCATTGCTCCATAATTACTGAAATGTCATTTTCATGTTACCGTTGTCAACAACCGCCATCATTTTAAGTGTCATGGCTTTAAAGTAGTATGTGACAAAAGCTGTCATACTTTCACATCCACAGTCAGGACCTCCTACTCCTCAGAGTTCCTGCTGATAACGAGCTCCTCTCTATTTTTTATCTCAACCTTACCCTGGCTCTTTTTAAACCCACACTCTTCAAGTGCCACTTGCAGTAATCTTTTAAAACAGAACCACATATATGATCTATAGCATGTTTATGGCATGGTAATGCCAGGGTTATTGGTTCAGGGTTCAGGTAAAATTTTTGATTGATTATAAATAATTGTTGATTTTTTTGATTGCTTAAGTAATCCATTATGGTCGTTATTCTTATTGCCAACCTAACTTAAATTAACTACATCAACACAGTACAGTAATTAGCAGCTTTCAGGGAAGTGAGATACAGGCTCTCATCAGGCTGATGATGAGGTTTTTGTCCCAAGAGATCGTCTGGTTTTAATAAACTCTATAGCTTGTTGGCGGCTATATCACCCACTTGTGCTCTTGACTCATTACTCTTAAGGCTCCTTGTAGAATTAATATACTGTAAACGATCGGGTGTCTTTACTATTGAGGAGTTTCAAATAACATAATTCAGAAACTGAACCTTGACTGTTCTCTTCAACCAATGCCCTGTTTCAACACTATGGCGAGAGTTGTTTCTTTAAGTAAAAATCAATTGACTGTGTAAAAGCAGAAAAAAAAATTATTTTCCTACTGCTGGTTTTGACTGCAACTTTTAATACAGTCAACTATGATGTTTTAATAGACAGCCTAGAAAATGGGGTTTAAATCCTTGCTTGGTTTTGGCCTTACTGGAGACACTGCTGCCAGTTTGTCAGTGTATATGGGGTGCAAATGTATAGGAGTGCAGAATGGATGTCTCAATTGAATGGCTGTGTAGTTGCTTGAACATTTAATAACCTTTAGTCTAAAAACATGTTTTAGTCAATGGGAACCTGGCTAGCCAGTCACCCTCCTGGTTCTAGCTCATAAACAGCTTTTTCAAAAGAGCAGCCCTAATTCAGTCCAGGTGCCTGTGTGTTTGTAGGAGTTGTAGCTAAATGCTTCATGGGAAATGCATTTGTTTCTGTGGGAACTTGTTGACACTTTAAGCAGCACAAAACAAAGTCATCCTCCAGGCAATCTGTGACTTTTAAACAGTGTCATAACACACATTATCCTACACCGACGTGAAGGAAGCTCCTCCGTAGAGCACGCAAGGAGCAAAGGAATGCATCAGAGCCTGCCTTCAGGCTTTGTGGACAAATTATCTAATGGTCCAGGAGCACTCAGTGTGCCTTCAAAGCCTATTTGCTTTTAAGTGAGGATAACCATGGAAAATCGTGCCATGCTTAAGTACCACATAAATGAGTTCATTTCATCTTGATCAGCATTTCATATTGATACAAAAACTTAATTCAATAAATTATAAAATTCTCTTGTGAAGATTTATGACCTTTGTGTTGTTATAGGGTAATATTATAAAACAATAATTAGTGCCAAAACTGAAATCATAAATGCACTGTCTGTTCACTAACACTGTCAGCCAACGGCCATCTGACAGCCAGCTCCTCTCCCAACTCTGTGAGCTCTAGTTAGGGGCTGACAGACAGACAGAAATATTTTCTGGGCAACAAAGTCACTTCAGACCTTTGGAATGATATCAAGAGTCCTCAGATTTGACAACAGAGATACTAGAGCAAAATCTGACAAGCTTGCTCCTATCAAGAATGTCTGGGAGAGATGGGTGCAGCTCCTTCCACTGTTGTTCAACCCAGGGTCAGAGGTGACAGTAGATGAATGTTGTGTCCTTGTTGTGTCAAGCTATGCATTGAATCTACAGATTTACACAGGCAAACCTGCAAGTGGCATCCCTGAGAAAAGCCAAGGAAAACATATATTCAGCATGACTACTGGACTGCGGGGTCCACGTGTGACCATTTTTTACCAGCCATGACCATTTTTTTGATAATGAATTTTGTGGCAGCAGTGGCCTAGTGGTGAGGGACTATAGGCCTGAGGTACCCTTGAGCAAGATACCGTCTTCATCACTGCTCCCCGGATGCTGGATATGGAGGCACATTTCTCCACTTTGGTGTGATGGGTTGAATGCAGAAATGCAGTTTCTTTGTAGGTACTTTGCGGTGTTTTCACAATAACAAATAACTTCACTTTTCACTTTTTGGTGTCCCAGTCACATTGAAAAGACAAGAACTTTTCATCAATTTTAAATCAGAATCATATCTCTACTCATAAATGCAGAGATGGGAAGAAGCAATGTACAAGGTTTAGGTACCTGTGCTTTACTTGAGGGTTTTCTTGATTTTTTTCTTCTTTTGTTTATCACTACATTTTAATCACTTTAATTTAACTCAGTCCAAAGACATGCACATCTGCTGGATTGGAGATGCTTAATTGCTCCTGTGTGAATGTGTGCGTGTCCAAGTGTTTGTATGTCCCCTAATGACCTGCTTAGAGTATTAGTCCAGCTTTTGCTTTATGAGCGCTGTGAAAGGCTGCAGCCACCTTGCAAGCCTAGATTTATGTAAGATATATGTTGTTCAGTCGCTCTCTCAAGTCAAGTCAAGTAGGTTTTTATTGTCATTTCAACCATATACACAGTACATAGTGAAACGATCCTCCAGGAACCTGGTGATACACATGAGACGACATCAGACACAAGACAAGGCACACAAGTGCAGACAACAACAGATAGACAACAACAGACAGTGCAGGACATTCATCCTTCAGAGAGCCGCAGTGTTCCAGAACAAAGCAGCACAAGTTGTTAGCAGCGTAATAGAGCAGCAATATTATGGTTAAAGTGCGGAGTGCAAAAAAATACAAATAAATATAAGTAACAAGTAATAAGTGGCGGTAAGGTGGCTCATGTACATGTGCATTGGTACGTGGCAGGAGGAGAAAAAGTTTCAGCGTTGGTAGAGAGCAGGTTATTGTGAAGACATTAGCAGTTTAAGAGTCTGATGGCCAGGGGGAAGAAACTGTTTCCCATCCTGGAAGTGGAGACCTGTATGCTGCTTTTCCCGGATGGCAGGAGGGAGAAGAGAGTGTGGCTTGGGTGTGTGGGATCGTCCACAATGCTGGTTGCTTTGCGGATGCAGCGAGTTGTGAAAATGTCCTGAACAGAAGGCAGAGAGACAACGATGATCTTCTCAGCTGTTCTCACTACCCGTTGTAGGGACTTGTGGTCTGAGACGTTGCAGTTCCTGTACCAGGTAGTAATGCAGCTGCTCAGGATGCTCTCAATGGTTCCATTGTATAAGATGGTGAGGATGGGTGGTGGAAGATGGGCTCTTAGTCTGCGTAGGAAGTAGAGACACTGCTGGGCTTTCTTGGTGATGGAGTTGGTGTTGAGGGTCCATGTGAGGTTGTTGGATATGTGAACACCAAGAAACTTGGTGCTCTGGATCATCTCCACGGGTGAGGTGTTGATATTCAGTGGAGAGTGATCACGACGTGGTCTCCTGAAGTCAACAACCATCTCTAGTCTTGTCGATGTTCAGAGACAGGTTGTTGGATCTGCACCAGTCCGTCAGCTGTTCTATCTCCTCTCTGTAAGCTGCCTCGTCTCCACCGCTGATCAGACCCACCACGGTTGTATCATCAGTGAATTTGATGATGTGGTTCGAGCTATGCATGGCTGCACAGTCGTGGGTCATCAGTGTGAACAGCAGTGGGCTGAGCACACAGCCCTGGGGGGCTCCTGTGCTCAGTGTGATGGTGTTGGAGGTGCTGCTACTGATCCTGACTAACTGGGGTCTCCCAGTCAGGAAGTCCAGGATACAAATACAGAGGGAGGTATTCAGGCCCAGCAGCCTCAGCTTCTCACTCAGATGCTGAGGGATGATGGTGTTGAATGCTGAACTGTAGTATCCTTTATGACCAGATGAGAATGGGCCAGATGGAGGGTGGTGGAGATTGCATCGTCCGTAGAGCGGTTGGGACGATAAACTCTCATGCTCTCTGTTTCTATGATTCAGTATGGAAGTTACATCTGAGAAGGAGGAAATTTTAGGCCAACTTACATCTGGTATTGTGACGACTCAGTTTTATTAATTATTTCTAAGAATGTGAAATGTTTTCCTGGAGCTACTTTGGATTATGGGCCACATGCTCGGGTACTTAGATTGTGCTAATGCTGGAGAGCCAGACTCGAATCCACAGTCATTTTACATATTTGAATTGCTCTGAACTAATGCTATGGATAAGTTTTGAGTGTACCTGGTTCTCCACAAAGTCCAAGTTTAGCAGTGACACTGGCTGGAGTTTTGGTCGTGCGTGGGTTTTTGTAAACACAGTGGAAGAGTTGCAGTGCAGTACATGGTTTCGTAATGTGGTGCCTGGGTGTATTCAGTGGAGAATTCCTCAGCTGTCTTTGTGAAAGGGGACACGTACAGGAGGATGTTTGGATAGTCTTTAAAGGCCCCAGGCTTGGGCAAGTCTACAGTACCAATGGTGCGTTATAGCTTGTAGCACCACCTTCATATCACAGCCCAAAGCCACACAAAGAACACTGAATTTACGTCACTGACATGGGTACATCAGTACCACAAATGAATAAATACATTACCTCACACAGGCAATTATCTAAACTAACCCACTGCCAATTAAAGGTACTTTGTGAGAACTCCAAAGGTTGGGTTCTAGAATTTTATTATACATTCCTCCAAACTCCACCCAATGGCTATGTCTCCCCCTAACACATGATGCTACCAGTTCTGGAAGGGTGAAGACTAGCATGTGTCACCGAACACGCAACATGCTTGTAGGAGAGTCAGCATTAGTTACTGCCAAGCTCTCCTGATGATATTTTTTGTGTTCTTGTTAAATAAAATACCGGGAATGACAGTACGTTTCAGTTTTTCATATATTGTATGGTAGAGAAAGGAGACAGTAATGTGAGGAGTTAGTGTATCTACACTGGTTGATAATTGCAATTAAAGTATTAAAAATAAATCTGTTATTCATTATCTTTACATTGCAGTTTCCAGGGTTACGTGCTAAGTGTGAGTCTGTGTGCGTGCGTGCATGTGTGTGTGTGTGTGTCTGTGTGTGTGTGTGTGTGTGTGTGTGTGTGTGTGTGTGTGTGTGTGTGTCTGTGTGTGTGTGTGTGTGTGTCTGCGTGTGTGTTTGTGTGTGTGTGTGTCTGCGTGTGTGTTTGTGTGTGTGCGTGCATGTGTGTGTGAGCTCACTTAATTTGTTCTTTTCTGACATTCAAGCAGAGGCATGTCTCTCTCTCTTTCTCTTTCTCTCTTTCTCACACTTTCTCTCTATCTTTCCCTTTTTGCCTTTTTCTCCCTTTCTCACCTCTCTCTAGTTTTTTTTCTGCCTCTCTTCTCTTTTTTCCTCTTACCTCTTCTTTTCTTTGTCTCTATGTCCATATCTCTTTTTTCTTTTCCTTCCTTCCTTCCTTCCTTTCTTCCTTCCTTCCTTCCTTCCTTCCCTCTCTCTCTCTCTCTCTCTTTCTCTCTCTCTGTGCATTTACATGACATTTTCAGTCGACTGTCGAGCCAGTAGTTCTCAGTGTGTTTACACAAACACTTTTCAGACAGGGCAGTGAGGAGGGGCAGCTGGTAATCAGCCAATCAGAGAGGAAAGATTAATCTATAAGGAGTCACACAGAGGATGTGTCAGAGCTGTTGGGTGCAGAACAGTGTTGGTGGTGTGCGTGGCTGAATACAGGCCATCCTGTGCTGAAAGATGAAGCTGTGTGCGGTTGATTCACCTCAGCCATGACCTTCGCAGCCTTGTGGGATGACAACAGGTAGGTAGGTGGAATAACTCTTACCATGGCTCAGCTGCTCAGCATAACTCCGTGTGATTCTGTTTGTCATTCATCTCTTCTTTTGTCCGGTTTGCATTTGATGTTTCTTGTGTGTAGGCTTTGTGGCAACCATACTGGTGCTGGAAGTTTGCCATACAAGGCAGGGTTCTTACAGTTAAGATTACAATTACAGCCAAAGGAAGCTATTGAGTTCTTCCTATTTAGACCTGCAGAATATATTGTATCTATATCACAATATTGGTCTCTGCAATTCTGATCTGGTCCTGGAGGAACGTTATTTAGTTTCACTAAGTACTGTGTATATGGTTGAAATGACAATAAAAACCTACTTGACTTGACTTGACTTGATATGGCCAAAGGCTGTGAATTGCAAAGGAGATTCTAACCAATCACATCTACAGGTGAACAGAGAATTAATGCAACAAAAGTCCAGTTATTTTTGGACAGTCTTATAATTACACTGATTCTCCAAGAGTTTTTTTTTTCCCTTGCCACTGATTTGTGTACCAAAAATATAATTCAAAATTCGCATTCGTTTTTGCAAGACAATTTTCCAACTTATACTTATTCCTTAAAATCTGTTCTGCCTGTATGGCCTGTAAGGTTGCCCTTAACTGAAACTTTAACCGTACCTGCATGCTTTAAGCCTTTTTTAATGTCAAAATAGTGATTTTCCTTTTAATATACTAAAAGGCATCACAATCGCAAAATACGGCAGTACGGAAGCTCATGAGGATCGTTCAGCCCTACAATTCAGTTGTCACGAAACTGGGACGTCCATGGATTGGACTAGTTAGTTTGACATATTCTGTAGATACTCAATCAGAATGGGAGCTGCTGAATTTGGAGAAAAGTCAACACCTTGAACATGTCAAGCTCCTCAGATGATTCCTGAGCTATCATTGCAGTATGGCAGGGTGTGTTATTTCACTAAAATGCACTGTTGCCATGAAGGGGTGTACTTGTTCAGCAGCAATGTTTAAGTATGTTTTACAAAGCAACAGTTAGATGTGAATGTCAGGACACAGGACACAAAGGTTCCCAGCAGTTCATCAGTCAGGGGCAGTGGTGGCCTAGTGGTTAAGGACTAGTCTGAAGGACTGGAAGGTCATGGGTTCAATTCCCAGACTATTTAGTTGCCCTGAGGTGCCCTTGGGCAAGGTTCTGTTCCTATCACTGCTCCCAGTGTGCTGAATATAGCTGCCTCCTGCTGCATGTGTGTGTATGGGTTAAATGCAGAGAATGTATTTTGTTTTAGTTCACTGTGTGCTGTGTAGTCAAAATGACAATTAGTCACTTTCACTTGTCTATGTCTAAGTGAAACCTGCCAGCTCTGTCCCTTTGTCTAGCTAATTCTTATAGGTCCTTTTCTTCCTCCATACTGTCCAGCCTCTCATACAATTCACCAAACACCTTATCTTTAGCCTTTGCCACTGCTTTCTTTGCCCTGCAACAATAATACATCTCCTTGTACTCCTGCCTACGTTCTTCATCTCTCTGACTAGCCCACTTCTTCTTTGCTTGCCTTCTATATACATTCCTGGACTTCTGGGTTCCACCACCAGATTTCCTCATCCTCTTTCTTCCTTGCAGATGTCACACAAAGTACATTCCTAGCTCCCTTATCACTTTTGCAGTACCTTCTCTGCAATCCAGTCGCTCTTCAACACCTTCCAGTGCCTGTGTTAACTCCTGCCTGAATTCCACCTTGCTTCCTTCAGCTTCCACCACCTGATTCTCGACCTCCAAGGTCATCCTACAGACCACCATCCTATGCTGTTTAGCTACACTCTCCCCTGTCACTACTTTGCAGTATCCAATCTCCTTCAGACTGACCCTCCTGCAAAGAATGTAATCTACCTGTGAGCATCTTCCTCCAGTCTTATACGTCACCCTGTGCTCCTCTTCTTAAAATAAGTATTAACTACAGCCATACCCATTCTTTTCGCAAAATCTACAACCATCTGACCTTCAGCATTCCTCTCCTTGACACCTACCCATTACCTCTGTTGCCTTCAACAACATGTTCTTTAAAGTCTGCACAAATCACCACTTTCTCGCCTCTGGGTACACTCTCTATCACTTTTTCTAACTCACTCCAGAATTCTTCTTTCTTTTTCATCTCACAACCAACTTGTGGGGCATAAACACTTACAACGTTCATTATCACACCTTCAACTTCCAGCTTCAAACTTCTTATCCTATCTGACACAATAAAACACAAACAGATAAAGTGAATAACACTGATTATGCCACTGTAGTGGAATAATCAGCATTATTCATTTCATCTGTCTGTGCTTTTATTGTCATGGCTGATTGGTTCATATTTGCATAATGGAATGTGTATCATTTACTAAACCAGAAGTGAACTACACTTTTGTCTTCGCACTTCAGTGAGCAGTTCAACATTAATGAAGTGTTTAGCTACTTTCTGTGGATTTCATGTGAAGAAAGCTGCAGTTGTGCCTTATTTCTGCACAGCCCATATTTTTCTGCACTGCACATATTTTGTGGGCCAGCTTGAAGAGCAAAAGGTGTTCTTAATACTCCTTATTTTACATTACCTAACATAGAGTCACACCCCCTTATGTAGTCATGTTTGCTGAAGCAATAGTTGCACTTCACATATGTTTGATCATGAAATGACTTATTAATATTTTAGGAAAAATAACAACAAACCTGACCTTCCAACTCTACCCTCTGTTTGGGCCTAAAAAGCCCCAGCTGGCCTTCTTTTATGATACACAACCTAGGCTTGTTATTACTCGGTATCCTTACTCTAAACAGTTTCAACAATTTACCCACACACACACACACACACAAACACACACACAGATTAGTCATCAGTGCAAGAATTATCTCCATCAGTGCTGTCCAGATTGGAATAGAATGTTTTTTGGGGGAAGAAATCACTGCTGTTTATGACGTAGGCTTAAAATAAGCATTGTTTGACTCACTGACTCATGAGAGCAGATGTTTTGAAGGTGAAGTTTTTCTTGTATAGGGGGGTTTGGTGGAGTTCTGGAGTTCTTAGGATCTCCTGATCTCTAAGTGTGAGCTTGATCCTGTGACCAAATGCAGACACCTGCCTGCCAGGGTGGACAAAAATAGCCCCATAGAACCAAATGGGCTTATAAAAAACACAAAGAAACACCCTCAGCAGCACAACACTACTGTTCCATTATCATCCCGGTGACCATGTTGGGATGAGAATGGCCTATGTCTTGTGGTCCTACGGCAGCTTCTATTCACTGATGGCTGACAACTGAGCAATTTCTTCCTGCCTGTAATCAATGAGTCTGATAAATCATGCAGATGAACTAGAGTCAGTAACTAAAACCTGCAATGTGTACCTATTAAGGGACAGTCTATTAAGCAGTGGCCTAGTGGTTAGGGAGTTGCCCTGGATTGGAAGATTGTGGGATTGATTCCCTCACCAGTAGGTTGCCCTGTAGTACCCTTGAGCAAGGTACTGTACCCGTCACTGCTCCTCAGGTGCTTTCAATAACTGCCCCCTGCTGCACATGTGTGCATGGGTAAAAAGCAAGGGTTGAATTTTGTTGTGTTGTGCTGTGCTGCATTTCACAATGACAAGAATAGTCACTTTCACTTTTTATTAAGTATTTTTGTAAAATCTTATGAGTGAATAATACATGTGATAGACATATTTAACTGCACATTTATCATTTTTGTCTTGTTTACAATTTGAAAACAAGCAGGAACAAGAAAGCAATAAAAAGCAAAAAAAAGGCATATACCAACAAAAGCCATTAAAAGCCATTTATTTCTAATTTTTCCTGTTTAAAAACTTTAAAAGCCTAAAACATCAAGTAATAACTTCGGAAAACAGAAAATACTAAACATGTGCCATTGTATTCATTGGTTTAAAAAAGACAAAAGATAAAAATCAGTCCGTAATCACTGATCAATTTGGATGTAAAAAAAAATTGCAGCTGTTTAATAAAGTTTGTAACTGGTGCATCTTTAGTAACTGTGTTGTCTTAAATCAGTTTTAAAGCTGCTTGGAATTTCCAGTATAGAGTGTCCTTTTTTTCAGCCCAGCATTTTGTATCTCAACAATGGTAAAGAGTACATATTAAAATAATATTAAAGTTAATCATACAGTGTAGCAGTGCCAAGCAGAGCTCATTGGGCTCTCTGAAGCCTTGTGCTTCCATTTAAGGTGTTGTTTTTTATCACCACAGAGATTAACACATGTTGCCGAGGATCTGTGCCAGTGACCCTCTTAGGGTTAAACTACATCTTAAATGATGATATTTTGCCTTGGAAGGCCCTTAAACCTCAAATCTAAAGCATTGAAAGCAGTGATTTATTGATCTTACTTCATACAATGTGTGCTTTGCTGCTAACGGAATAAAAGTACATAAAACAACAACACAGATAAGCAAACTAAAATGTATTGATTGCACTACTGCAGTGATTATTGTTCTGTTTGGGCTGACCATGCTGCTTTGACCACAGGGGCACAGCGGACTGGTTTGGGGTCAGTAAGGATGCGGACACCACACAGAAATGGCAGAGGAAGAGCTTGCACCACTGCAACCAGCGCTACGGCAAGCTGAAACCCCAGGTGATCCGTGAGATGGACTTACCAAGCCAAGACAACATTTCTATCACCAGCACTGAGACCCCTCCTCCACTATACGTCCCTCAAGCGCAGCATGGCATACAGAAGGTTTGACTCTTACTGTTCACAGCAGCTGTTCAAAAGTTTGAAGTCTGTTTTCAGTTAAAACAAAACTAGATCTTGATGCTCAGAATGCTATGTGTTCCAATCATGGAACTTGACATGATCTGAATATATACTGCATATTGTTTGATCCCAAAAAAGTAAAAAAAATACTGGAGATAAAATGATGCCAATTTTATACTATTTCAAGCCATATATTTTTGCTAATGAACGAAATAAAGTTAATATTTGGAAGTAGTTCCAATCTTTTGAATTCAAATAGAACTATTTCTTCTGTATCAGTTGGCTTTATAGTTTCTACACTATTGCATATCATTGACTGTGGAGGAAATAAAAGTTCATAGGCTGTTATTTGTTAACACTAATGTTGTCTTCCTCCTCAGATCGTGGACCCACTGGCCCGGGGTCGAGCCTTCCGGAACGTGGAGGAGGTGGACACTTTCAATGGGCCACAAACTCCAGTTACTCCTGGCACCATCTCGCTCTGCTCCTTTACCAGCTCCCGCTCTGGCTTTAATCGACATCCACGCCGCCGCAAGAGAGAATCTGTCGCTAAGATGAGCTTCAGGGCAGCTGCCGCTTTGGTCAAGGTTAGCTTCAGAGACCTGTACCCCAAATTCATTTTTTTATTTATGTCAGTGCATATTCAATGTCACACACTGTCCGCTTCGCTGAACATACCAGTCACGTTTGTCGAAGTTAAGAAACTGTAGCTCGTCATTTCTGTAGTTTAGTATCAGTGGTCAGGTCTGACCGCAAAACCACAGTTGGCTGGCCCTGTATTCTTAAGAGTACCCTTACACTGTCACAACACTAACATGCCACCATCTAAATGAGATGCAGCCAGTGGTGTTACTTTGGTGGCCTTTTGATGGACAGGTTGGAGGAGGTCAGGGAAATATGACCTAAGGCCTGATTTTACTAGCCTTTAACAATTAACTAACATTAGCACTAAAAACAAAAAAGATGACGATAAATACAGGGTTTATACAGGTTGGATACTTGCCTATGGACCTATGGCGGGTTCGAATCCCACCTCTGGCACTACCACCACTGGGTCCCTGATCAAGACCCTTAACCCTGAGTGTCTCCAGGGGGACTGTCCCTGTAATTAGGACATGGAAGTCGCTCTGGATAAGAGCGTCTGCTAAATGCTGTAGGTGTAAATGTAAATGACGAGCTATTATAATGAACACAAAGCAACAGCTGATGGAAATGAACAGCCACTTTGGTCAGTATACACTTTCTCATCAGGAGATTCAGAACCAACATAGAGACAGAGAGATAGAGATAGAGACAGAGATAGAGATAGAGACAGAGACAGAGACAGAGTTAGAGATCGAGAAAGAGATATAAACAGAGACAGAGATAGAGACAGAGACAGAGATATAGAGACAGAGATATAGAGATAGAGACAGAGACAGAGATATAGAGACAGAGATAGAGACAGAGACAGAGATATAGAGATAGAGACAGAGACAGAGATAGAGACAGAGACAGAGACAAAGATAGAGACAGAGACAGAGATGTAGAGATAGAGACAGAGATAGGGACAGAGATAGATATAGAGATAGAGACAGAGACAGAGATGTAGAGATAGAGACAGAGATATAGAGACAGAGACAGAGATGTAGAGATAGAGACAGAGATAGAGATACAGAGACAGAGATGTAGAGATAGGGACAGAGATAGATATAGAGAAAGAGACAGAGATAGAGATAGAGATAGAGACAGAGACAGAGATGTAGAGATAGAGACAGAGATATAGAGACAGAGACAGAGATGTAGAGATAGAGACAGAGATATAGAGACAGAGACAGAGATGTAGAGATAGGGACAGAGATAGATATAGAGAAAGAGACAGAGATAGAGATAGAGATAGAGACAGAGACAGAGATGTAGAGATAGAGACAGAGAGACAGAGAGATAGAGATAGAGACAGAGACAGAGACAGAGATAAAGCTAGAGACAGAGACAGAGATGTAGAGATAGAGACAGAGATAGGGACAGAGATAGATATAGATATAGAGAAAGAGACAGAGACAGAGATGTAGAGATAGAGACAGAGATATAGAGACAGAGACAGAGATGTAGAGATAGAGATAGAGATAGGGACAGAGATAGATATAGAGAAAGAGACAGAGACAGAGATAGAGAAAGAGATAGAGATAGAGACAGAGACAGAGATGTAGAGATAGAGACAGAGAGATAGAGACAGAGACAGAGTTAGAGATCGAGAAAGAGATACAGACAGAGACAGAGACAGAGACAGAGATAGAGATAGAGACAGAGACAGAGACAGAGATAAAGACAGAGACAGAGATAGAGATAGAGACAGAGACAGAGATGTAGAGATAGAGACAGAGATAGGGACAGAGATAGATATAGAGATAGAGACAGAGACAGAGATGTAGAGATAGAGACAGAGATAGAGACAGAGATGTAG
The DNA here is from genome assembly GCA_017165825.1 of Hepsetus odoe. Lineage (NCBI taxonomy): Eukaryota > Metazoa > Chordata > Actinopteri > Characiformes > Hepsetidae > Hepsetus > Hepsetus odoe. Next base: position 18,302,241 of record CM029378.1, read on the forward strand.
AGATAGAGACAGAGATAGGGACAGAGACAGAGATGTAGAGATAGAGACAGAGATAGAGATAGGGACAGAGATAGATATAGAGATAGAGACAGAGACAGAGATAGAGAAAGAGATAGAGACAGAGACAGAGATGTAGAGATAGAGATAGAGACAGAGATAGAGATAGAGACAGAGACAGAGTTAGAGATCGAGAAAGAGATATAGACAGAGACAGAGATATAGAGATAGAGACAGAGATAGAGACAGATAGGGACAGAGATAGATATAGAGAAAGAGACAGAGACAGAGATGTAGAGATAGAGACAGAGATAGAGACAGAGATGTAGAGATAGAGACAGAGACAGAGATGTAGAGATAGAGAGAGAGATAGAGATAGGGACAGAGATAGATATAGAGACAGAGACAGAGATAGAGATAGAGACAGAGACAGAGATGTAGAGATAGAGACAGAGATAGAGATAGAGACAGAGATAGATATAGAGACAGAGATAGAGACAGAGATAGATATAGAGACAGAGATGTAGAGATAGAGACAGAGATAGATATAGAGACAGAGACAGAGATGTAGAGATAGAGACAGAGATAGATATAGAGACAGAGACAGAGATAGATACAGAGACAGAGACAGAGATAGAGACAGAGACAGAGATGTAGAAATAGAGACAGAGATAGAGATAGAGACAGAGACAGAGATATAGAGACAGAGACAGAGATATAGAGATAGAGACGGAGACAGAGATAGAGACAGAGACAGAGATATAGAGATAGAGACAGAGACAGAGATAGAGACAGAGACAGAGATAGAGACAGAGACAGAGATATAGAGACAGAGATATAGAGATAGAGACAGAGACAGAGATATAGAGACAGAGATAGAGACAGAGATATAGAGATAGAGACAGAGATAGAGACAGAGACAGAGACAGAGAAGAGAGAGATGGACATAGCAAGATAGCTTATGATGATTTGCAGAACACAGGCAGTTAGGTCAGAAATTAGATCGTCATTTGTGACCCACTTCCGACGGATAAAGCAATAAAACGACTCTGTCAATAATCAGTCCTGCTGTTGAACAGACAAAGAGAATATTTGCCTTTTTAAAATGACGTAGATTATGCCGGAATAGGCCTGTGTGCTCGGAGGAAAGCCTGCACTGGGGTGATTATCACAGATTGTTTACGGGTGGCTCACTTTTGTGTTCTTGTATTTGTTCCTTTCGTAATCTGTTATATAAAAGTTGATCTGTGGGCTTGTCTTGCCGGACCTGGATTTCTCACGGATCATCCGAGTGCATCTGCCGAAATGAATAGGCCACAGGCCTGGAGTAATCATAACAGATGGCTGAAGTAATTCCTCTGGAATGCTCAGCTGTTTGTCAGGTAGAAAATTCTCAAACAGCGAGAATCCCACCTCTGAAACAACAGCACAGTCCAGTGGTCACAGACATGTTTTATTTGTTTTAACAGTATTTGATGATCAGGATGATGTTGATGATGTGATAATGATGGTGCTTTCAGGGTCGTCCATTAAAAGAAGGCACAATGCGTCGAGTTCACAGACGCAGCTTTGCTGCTGCCAGCTTCATAGAAGAAGACACAGGGGACTTTCTGGATGAGCTGGACACCTCTTTCTTCACACGGGTGAGGCTGCCAATAGTGATGAACCCACTCTTCCAGTACTGCCCCCACAGACTTCTCTAGTTGGAAAAACAATTCTGCTCTTTCACTAATCTTAAAGTTCACATCAGTGATTCCAGCCTTGCCTGCCAGCTCCATCTGACAGCATTTAATCTGTAAAATATTGGTGTAATATGGGTAGTTGGGGGCTTGTCTGATTGAAACTTTATCCAAAACTTTTTAGTTCTCCTCCTTAGATTCTCTAGTCCTGTATCAAGTATCCAAATATTTATTTGTTGTTAATTGTTTATTATATTATTATGTGCGGGGGGGCAGTGGTGGCTTAGTGGTTAGGGCGTTGGCCGCATGCTCGGAGGATCGGGGTTCGAACCCCTTCCCAATGGGTTGCCCTGAGGTACCCTTGAACAAGGTGCCGTCCCCGTCTCGCTCCTCCCTGCGATGGGCTGGCGACCTGTCCAGGGTGTGTCCCCTGTCCTTCGTCCTGTGCCTGCTGGGTTGGACTCCAGCGCAACCCCGTTTGGGACAAGCGGCAGAAAATGATGATGATTATTATGTGCCATTGTCACATGCTTAGAGGCTATTTGATCTGCTAGTCGTTGGTACACCTTGAAAGCAGAAAGAAGTGCATTTAAAGTGAAAGTCACTACTTGTCCTTGTGAAACACAGGACAGCACACAACAAAATGCAACATTTGCTTTTCACACACACACACACAAGTGCAGCAGGGGGCAGCATTTGTAAGTGTCTGGGGAGCAGTGATGGGGATGGTACTTTACTCAAGGATACCTCAGGGCAATCTACTGGTCTGGGATTCGAACCCACAACCTTCAGATCCACTGAATAGTTTCAGTTTAAGTGGACTCTTCTCATCCAAAGTGAAGGACATGAAAAAAAAAAAGCTTGGTAAAAATATCAATAAATGCAGTGTACTTGTCTCAGATGTGGATGACCAACCTAGACATGGACTTCTTTAGACTAAAACTGTAGCTTTGAAGCTAACATTGCTTTTGAAAAATAGCAGTCAAATGTACAGACATTCACCAAATCTTTTTTAGATCTGTTTTTAGATCAGCACACCAAGCACAACCGACAAAAAATGTTGTCTGAAGCCTTTGGCACCACCTTAATGAAGGAGCAGAACGTGGTTTGAATGGGAAGATAGTTTTTTCATGAAACATTTAAAGGACAGATTTGACTACGGACTACTGAAATTATTAGCAACAATGGCCCTGTAGCTGTAGTACTAAACTAATAACATTTAATTTGGGTATATCTGTTGTCTGATTCCTGACTGCATCTGGAGTACGAGCAAAACTGTGTGGCTAAACGATGATTTACTGAAGGATTGCTTAAAAAAAGGCACAATATTGCCCATTACTCAATTAATACATTTATTTTAATATGGCTACAGTTGGGTAAGTTTTAATCAATGAGAGCTACACTCTTAACTCATAATCACATCACATACTAACATTTGATTAGTTTTTTCTTAGTACAAATCTCACATATACAAATAATGCACAGTCCCAAGAAACTAATAAAGACAGTGCAGAGCTCCAGGCAGCAATGCCATGTTAAGGTATTGCTAAAGAAAACTATAATTGGATGTTCTAAAGGGGGCCAAATATAGATCCAAAGAAAAGGACTTCTGTCCAGTTCATCCAGATAACATAAAAAAAAGCCTAACCTTTGGTACGTCTGAGGGTTTTCTTTGCAACTAATAATTTCATGTCAGCTGTTCAGTGTTTGCTCTTTAAAAAACGTCCATACGAACCTTTCCCACATGTCTTATTTGCATTCATATTTGCATGCTTTCACAAGACAAACATATTTACATGTCTGCCATTTCAACTTACAGCAGTTTGGTTTCAACAGAGGTACAAGTGTGTGGATTCCCTCTGTTTTGGATCTGATAAAGTTTTTTTGTGTGTAGGATGGGCTGGTACAGGAGGAATTGTCCACATATGCAGATGAAGTGTTTGAATCGCCCTCTGAAGCTGCCATTCATGAGAATGACACCAACAAAGTATCTGATGAAACAGACTTGACTGGCAGTGCCCTGGGCAAGACTGACCTAGAGAGGAGCCACTTAATGCTGTGAGCTTTACTGTGGTTTAATACACACACACACACACACACACACACACACACACACACACACACACACTCTACAGTTTAAAACTTCCTCCGTGACTTTTGACTGCTACAAAACTAGATATATATTTGAAAACCGTGAGGCCAGACTTTTGAACAGTTGTGCATACACACGTGTAATGACTCCAGGATAGTTATTTTTATGTGTTTATATCACTGCAATTTACTCACAGCCACTAATTCAAAGTTAGTCATCACACATATACAAACAAAAACGGGAATCCAGACACTTACAGAGCCACTGTGAAGTAAACATTAGACTTCAGAAAAGGTCAACAAAACAGCTGAAAATCAGCTAAGACAGAATGCCTTCGATGTTTCTCTTTCTTTCATCTCTCTCTCTCTCTCTCTTGCTCTCACGCTCTCTCTCTCTCTCTCTCTTGCTCTCACTCTCTCTCTTGCTCTCTCTCTCTCTCTCTCTCTCTCTCTCTCTCTCTCTCTTGCTCTCGCTCTTGCTCTCTCTCGCTCTCGCTCTCTCTCTCTCTCTCTCTCTTTCTCTCTCTCTTGCTCTCACTCTCTCTCTCTCTCCCTTGCTCTCACTCTCTCTCTTGCTCTCTCTCTCTCTCTCTCTCTCTCTCGCTCTCGCGCTCTCTCTTGCTCTCGCTCTCTCTCTCTCTCTCTCTCTCTCTCTCTCTCTCTCTTGCTCTCGCTCTCGCTCTCTCTCTTGCTCTCGCTCTTGCTCTCTCTCTCTCTCTTTCCGTTTAGGCCTTTGGAGAGGGGCTGGAGGAAAGCACGGGATGGTACACTGGTACAACCTAAAGTGCGTTTAAGGCAGGAGGTGGTGAGTGTGAGTGGTCAGCGTCGTGGTCAGCGCATCAATGTTCCTGTCAAGAAGCTGTTCGCCCGTGAGAAACGTCCATACGGTCTGGGTATGGTGGGCAGGCTGACCAACCGGACGTACCGCAAGCGAATCGACAGCTATGTGAAAAGACAGATAGAGGATATGAATGATCACAGGTGCCTCCTATTAATATACTTTATATGGAAACTACACTAAAGTGTAAGGATGTATAAATAAATAATTTTCGGTTCCTTTAATGACCCTTTTTGTAAATGAAGTGCCTCCACGTATTGTAAAGAATAATTAGATTTCAGTAAAGAACCTTTTCCTTACGTGTGATTCTTTTGGCATTAAAATAGTTTCTGATGACTTATCAAAAAAACTGTGTGGAGAATAAGCGTTAACACCAGTCATACACTGATCAGCCATAACTTTAATACCACCTGCTTAATACTGTGTAGGTCCCACTTGTGTCACCAAAACAATTCACGCCTATTGAGGCATGGACAAAAGACCTCTGAAGGTGTGCTGTGGTATCTGCATCTAGACACAAGCAGCAGTCTTTTAAGTCTTGTAAGTTGCAAAGTGACTGCAACTACTTTAAGTAGGTGTTAAATGACAAAGTAATATTGGCATCAGTCCCTGGACCCTTTGTTTCCCAGAAGAACACTGGCCATTGTGTCCACCAGCTTGCCATCTTCCCATAGTGCATTCAGGGGCTGTGTCTTCCCGAGCCAAGCAATGCACACATACAACCTACATAATGTAAAATAAAATTGCCTGACCAAGCCACATGGCTTCAGTGCTCCATGGTCCAGTTCTGATGCTGACATGCACCTTATAAGAGCTTTCATTGGTGGATATGGGTCAACCCAGCCACTAGGGATGCACAAGCCAGTGTATTTCTTCGTGCCGGTCCCAAGCCCGGGTAAATGGGGAGGGTTACGTCAGGAAGGGCTTCCGGTGTAAAACTTTGCCAAATCAATATGCGGACAACGATACAGAATTCCATACCGGATCGGTCGAGGCCCAGGTTAACAACGACCGCCATCAGTGCTGTTAGCCTTCAGGGTGCTGGTGGAAATTGGACTACTGTTGGCCAAAGAAGAAGAAGAAGAGGAGGAAGGCATGTCCAGAGGGAGAAGGAGAGAAAGAAGGAGAGGAGAGTGGAAGTGAGGGTAGGGACGTTGAATGTTGGCAGCATGACTGGTAAAGGTAGAGAATTAGCTGATATGATGGAGAGAAGGAAGGTTGACATTTTGTGTGTGCAAGAGACTAGATGGAAGGGTAGTAAGGCCAGGTGTATTGGAGGAGGGTTTAAACTGTTCTACCATGGTGTGGATAGAAGGAGGAATGGAGTAGGTGTTATCCTGAAGGAAGAGTATGTGGAGAGTGTTTTGGAAGTGAAGAGGGTGTCAGGGAGGGTGATGAGTTTGAAGCTGGAAGTTGAAGGTGTGATAATGAATGTTGTTAGTGCTTATGCTCCACAAGTTGGTTGTAAGATGAAAGTGAAGGAAAAATTCTGGAGTGAGTTAGATGAAGTGATAGAGAGTGTACCCAGGGGAGAGAGAGTGGTGATTGGTGCAGATTTTAATGGTCATGTTGGTGAAGGGAACAGAGGTGATGAGGAGGTGATGGGTAGGCATGGTGTCAAGGAGAGGAATGCTGAAGGTCAGATGGTTGTAGATTTTGCAAAAAGGATGGAAATGGCTGTAGTTAATACTTATTTTAAGAAGAGGGAGGAGCACAGGGTGACGTATAAGAGTGGAGGAAGATGCTCACAGGTGGATTATATTCTTTGCAGGAGGGTCAGTTTGAAAGAGATCAGAGACTGCAAAGTAGTGACAGGGGAGAGTGTAGCTAAACAGCATAGGATGGTGGTCTGTAGGATGACCTTGGAGGTCAAGAAGAGGAGGAAAGTGAGGGCAGAGTCGAGGATCAAGTGGTGGAAGCTGAAGGAGGAGGACTGGCTACCGGATTGCTGGGAAAACTACCGCAGCTGATCAGGCAGACGGCTAGAAATGCAATTTGGTACATCCGGAAGGAAGAAAGAGGATAAGGAGACCTGGTGGTGGAACCAAGAAGTCCAGGAGTGTATTCAAAAGAAGAGGGAGGCAAAGAAGACATGGGACATACAGAGAGATGAAGAAGTAGACAGGTGTACAAGGAGATGAACCGAGGCAAGAAAGTATGGTGAAGGCCAAAGATCAGGTGTTTGGTGAATTGTAAGGAGAGGTTGACAGTAAAGAGGAAAGGACCCACCCGATTGGCTAGACAGAGAGACAGATCTGGGAAAGATGCAGGTCAGGACGACAGTGATAGAAATGGTAACGACTCACAGGTAACAGATGTTGTTGAGCAGATGGAAGGAATACTTGAGTGAGCCATGAATGAAGAAATGTGAGAGAGAGAAGACTGATGAGGAGAAGAGTTAACCAGGAAGTGCAATAAACAAGATGGAAGTAAGGGCAGCGATGAAAAATGGAAAGGCTGTAAGTCCAGATGATGTACCTGTGGAACCATGGAGATGTTTAGGAGATGGCAGCTGAGTTTCTGATCAGGGATAGTTATCACACCTTGGCAAGAGAAGATGCCTGAGGAGGAGACGGCGCACTGGTACCGACCAAGAATAAGGTGATGCACAGAGCTGTAGTAACTATAGAGGATAAAGTTGATCAGCCACAATCTCATGAAGTTATGGGAAAGATAGAAGCTAGGTTAAGAAAACAGATGGTGATTTAGTGAACAGCAGCATGGTTTTATGCTGAGAAACAGCAAAACAGATGTAATGTTTGCTCTGAGGGTGTTCATGGAGAAGTACAGAGAAGGTCAGACAGAGTTGCATTGTGCCTTGTGGATTTGGAGAAAGCATATGACAGGGTGCCTAGAGAGGAGTTGTGGTTTTGTATGAGGAAGTCTGGTGTTACAGAGAAGTATGTGAGAGAAGTCTAGATATGTGTGATAGCAGTGTAACAGTGGTAAGATCTGCAGTGGGAGTGACGGATGCATTTAAGGTAGAGGTTGGATTACATCAAGGATCAGCACTGAGCCCGTTCTGTTTGCAGCAGTAATGACAGGTTGATTGACGAGGTTAGACAGGAGTCTCCGGGATCGATGATGTTTGCTGACACGTGATCTGTAGTGAGAGAAAGAGCAGCTTGAGAACCTGAGAGATGGAGATATGCCTGCAGATAGAGAATGCGCGAGTAGGGCAAGACAGTACATGAGGTGGAATGAAAGTGATGAAAGTGGAGTGTATAGGATGCAGGGAGTGGAGGTAACAAAGGTGGAGGAGTTTAAATAATTTGGGATCACAGTTCAGTGTAACGGGCGAGTGTGGGTAGAGGTGAAGAAGAGAGTGCAGGCTGGTTGGAATGGTGGTGATTGTGACACATCAGCTAGGAGAAAAGGGAAGGTTTACAGGACAGTAGTGAGACCCAGCTTATGTTGTATGGGTTGAGACAGTGGCACTGACTTAAAAGGCAGGAGGCTTGAGCTGAGGTGTCAGAGTTAAAGATGCTGAGATTTTCGTTGGGTGTGACGAGGTTGACAGATTAGAAATGAGTATATTAGAGGACAGCTCAGGTTAGGACGCCTTGGACAAGGTTAGAGAAGCAAGGTTATGCTATTTGGCCATGTGAGGGAGAGACGAGGATTATATTGGAAGGAGGATGTTGAGGATGGAGCTGCCAGAAAGAGGAGAAGAGGAAGAATTAAAGAGGAGGTTTATGGACATGGCGTGAGAGGACATGCAGGTGGTCAGCTGAAGCAGGAAGATGCAGAGGACAAGAAGAAATGGAGACAGTTGATCCGCTGTGGCGACCCCTAAACGGGAGCAGCCGAAAGAAAAAGAAGATTGGTGGATATGGGTCAGCATGCCAATGTCTCTGCCAACACAGCCCCAATGGTGTGCTGTAATGCAGTATGTGTTCTGACACAATACAAAGTCAGCACAGAATTATTGTGCTGCAATGGCTTGTGGAATGGTGAGCCTTGGGCACCCATGTCCCTGTTGCTGGTTCACTGGTGAAGGTAACGGGAGGAAGTGGAAGATGTCAGCAGCAGACCAGGCACTTTGATGCACCATGGAATCTGAAGGACATCACAACTGTAATGAACCGCGCCTGTTCTGACTCACTGGGGCTTCAATAGCAGCCCAACACACACCTGAGTCTCCATAGCTTCCAGGTGTGCTCAGTCAGAACAGAGCGCCATCTGTCGTACCAACCCCGAACCACATGCACGACAGACTGTGACAGTAGTGCAGCCTTGGCTCCTCCTTTTGCCAAAAGAAACATCCCACAAACCGCTTGACTCAGTTGTTAAGACATCAAAGTATGACCATTGTCAAAGTGGCAGATGGGACTGTAAAGAGGAACTTCATGTTACTGAATTCCCCTCTCTGTGGTTTTAGTGTTAGTACAATTATGTATAATTAAATACAAATGATTACTTTCGCAGCTTTGCATCCAAATTTGCTCATAGTGGTTTTTTTGTTTGTTTGTTTCCTGGGTACTTTTCTTCACATAATACAACGCTTTATCCACTTGCTCATTACCATCCTCTCTCTGTTTCCATCTACGGCATTGCTTCTGCTGGCTTCCCAACATGTGAAACAATAGATTCTGTGAGTTAACCATGAAGACTGAATCAGCCCCCAACATCAGCAAAAAACACTTTTTTCCATGTCAGTGCCAGCTGTCTTACGCTGAGTGAATATTGGATGACTGAACAGACGAATAACAACTGTCTAAAATAACTTAAAAATTAAAATTGTCAAGCAAAGTGTTAATGTTTACGGTAATTAATATATGTTATAAACGGAGTTTAACTGAGTTTTTTTTAATGACAACATGAAAGTCCTTGATGACTATAAATCTCCATACTTGTATGTTTTGTGTTTTAAGAGTCAGCAAAGTATGAGAATGTGTTTGTGCAGCAGGAGAACTTTGGGCTGGACCAAACTTCAGTGAGTTGTGATCTGCAGATCTCTGGTTGTTAATGGTTTAATCAGAAGAGCTCTGCTGGTTTAATGCAGCATGATACCTTGTTGTAGAGGCGCTAATACACCTGGGGCAAATAAATTCTGCATGCGGCAGGACCAGCAGGTGCATGACTAATCCAGGAGAAAAAGTAGAGAGAGCGACCAGCATGCTGTGTCCAAATGACCAGTCAGGTTGTGTACAGACCTCACAGGAGGAGTGTTCAGTCAGTGCCAATCACTTCATTACTCCACATCACTCACAGTGCTGCACAAAAGGCCTAACATATTTAAAAGATTTAAATGCCTTATGGACGTACATTTTAACTGCATTTTTATTCTTCATTGCTCTCTCTCTCTCTCTCTCTCTCTCTCTCTCTCTCTCTCTCTCTCTCTCTCTCTCTCTCTCTCTCTCTCTGTCTCTCTCTCTCTCTCTCTCTCTCTCTCTCTCTCTCTCTCTCTCTCTCTCTCTCGCTCTCCTTCTCCCCTACCTCAGAGCACCTTGGCTCTCTGGGTGAAGTGGCCTGATCACCCAAGTGTTCCATATCTTGATGGTAAATTACGCACTTATGGCTCGGTCTGTCACCAAGACCCCAGGTAAGGCCTAACATCCCCCACATCCAGCTTTAGTGTGTTGCAGGCATGTGACTGATGCCTGTGTGTTTTGTGATGTCAGGACATGTCTAGAGCCAGCCTCTGTCTCACCACATGAGTGGCCTGATGACATCACCAAGTGGCCAGTGAGTGTGACTCATTTTTACAACCAGGGATTTTACCGTTATCATGCTTTTTGGCAGACATTCTGTTTAAAACATATGGATTCCATTCCTCCCATTATGTTTAAAACATACTGACAGTGGGTTATACCTCATGTCGATTGTCTCTGGATTAAACAGTTCCTGAATGCTCAGTTCTGAATTTATGTTTATATATTAGTGACGAAGGAAGTGGTCACTGATGTTTGTCCCCTTTCAGATATGCACCAGATTCAGCACTGGAAACCATACGAACCTGCCACACATAGACTGTGTCATCACCGGCAGGCCGTGCTGCATTGGAACCAAAGGAAGGTGAGCGGGATCTATAGAAAAAGACTCACAGATTTATGTGCTGATGCCTTTTTAGCATTTAAAGGTATACATGTTATTAAAGGTAATTTTTATGGCGTAGGTGTGAGATCACATCCAGAGAGTACTGTGACTTTATGAAGGGCTATTTCCATGAAGAGGCCACTCTTTGCTCCCAGGTGAATATACATAAATCCCTCTATTCCATTAGAACATCATTGCATCATTATTGCCTCAAGGGTTGAGGGAACCCTTAGATTTGTTTCCGCTAGGCCACCGGGGCAGCGGTGGCCTAGCGGTTAGGGCGTTAGCTGCATGATCGGAGGATCTGGGGTTCAAACCCCTTCCCAATAGGTTGCCCTGAGGTACCCTTGAGCAAGGTACCGTCCCCATCACTGCTCCCCGGGCGCTTTCAATAGCTGCCCACTGCTGCACGGGTTTGAGTGTGCATGGGTTAAATGCAGAGGTCCAATTTCGTTGTGGTTCATGTGTGCTGTGCCATGACCTCGCAATGACAAGGGTTGTCACTTTCACTTTTTCACTTTTTTTGTGGCCAGTATGAAAATGTCAGTGTGGCACAATGGGTTTGCACTTTGCTTTTTGGAAATTTAGCATTGGACAGTTAAAGTGATTACATTGTTTTTCTCATTGCCATGGCACGAGGGCTCATCTCTCAGACAGCATGATCCTCTGAGCAATGTTCTAGTAACCTGAGCTCCTACCATTCAAAAAGGGATGATACTTTGACACTTACCACCGAACAAAACACTGTTGCAGACCCTGAAGGCCCCTTCATAGCAAAGATGTTCCCTAATGGCAGTGCACTATTTCAGCATGACTTTGTACTGTATCACACTGTAAAATGAGGTAAAAGTGTTGACTCATGAACTCCTCAGATCGCAATCTGATCGAGCAGTGGGAAGTGCTGGCTCAATTAATGGAGGCCTCATATCACACTATTAGGGTGTAAATGCTAATGTCTTGGTGCCAGAAACCAAAGAGCTCTTGTGGAGTCCATGCCTCAACAATGCAACAAACTGTTTTGGTGGCATGATCTCCAAAATATAAGTGAAAATGACTGCTTTGTCATTGTGAACACATCACAGCACAGCCCTCAGTGCACCGCAACAAAATCCACACCAAAATGAAAACAGTGCAGCAGTGGGTGGCCATACATCCAGCACCCATGGAGGCAACATAGTATAACCCACTGGTCAAAGATTCATTCCCTATTCCCTATTCCCTAAATACGGCCCCAAAGATTTAATAGGGTGTTTTTAATGTATCGGCAGATTTGTGTAAATGGCATATGCCTTGCAAATAGTCTGTGGGTTTTTGAGTGGGCAATCATAAATGTGGAATTATTCTATTACAAAATGGTGTTTATCATTTTAACTGATAAACCATCCCATCCAAAGGTTACATAAATAAGTATATAACACAAATATCAGAGGGAGGGTAGATTTACAATATAATGATTTTCTTAGCTTGCAGAATAAATTATAGATAGAGATTCACCACTAGGTGGAGCCCAAAACCTATGGGTAAAGAATGCTCTCTGATGTGTGACTTCCATCAGGTGCACTGCATGGATGATGTGTGCGGCTTGCTGCCTTTTCTCAACCCAGAGGTGCCCGATCAGTTTTACCGGCTGTGGCTCTCTCTTTTCCTGCATGCTGGGTAAGCAGGTTTTCATTCGTATCCAGGCTTGTCAATCATTTAAACTCCAAACAATAGTAGATGATTAGTAATTTAGCTACTTTTATAGAGGACTGCATTCAGGGTTTTCCCTTCTTGTCTCTCTGTTCAGGATCCTGCACTGCCTGGTGTCTGTTTGCTTCCAGATGACCATCCTGAGGGATTTGGAAAAGCTAGCTGGCTGGCTGCGAATATCCATCATCTACATCCTCAGTGGCATCACAGGCAACTTGGCCAGTGCTATCTTTCTGCCTTACAGAGCTGAGGTGCAGCCTTTCTCATAAACCTTCAGGAGAGTCTGTGTCTCATTTCACATGAATCATATGCAAAAAATTTATTTTAACCTTTTAACCTTATTTTAATTGTTAAAAGATATTCTGTGATGTCAAAACCATGAAAAGTTCTAAAACAGAGTGGATCATATGTTTTGGAGCTTTAATAGTGCTTATATATCCCCCCCATAACTTTTGTTTTTCAGCATAAAGCATGAAAGTTTGGTTTTACGTTACATAAACACTTTAAAATGTAGGACTGAATAATAAGGGTGGTAGTTACACACAGTGTCTCACATAAAAGACACAACAACATCAAGTCAAAGCCACGCATTTCACCATTTCGCCTATTTTTATTCTGTATTCTATTCTCTAATAAATATGTAGTGCAGAAAGAAGTCCTGTGTCTGTAGAAGATGAAAGTTTCACTGCCTCTCCAGGAGCTGAAAGCTTTCTTGCATAGCTTGCATGTTAATAATTCCAAGATGCTTCTAAAGATGTTAAGGTTTCTCAAAATGTAATTGTCTTTGTTTGGTGTTATCAAGTCCAAATACGTCATTTCCAGTTTTCCAATTACCACTGATAGTGGTTGATCAGTCAGGCCTAGTTTGGAGACCAAGTTTTAATTAGTTTAGACCCTAAGATGCAAGGTTTATATTATTTAGAAATGCTTAAAACACAAAATGCTAAAATAACAAATCATTCACAATAAAATAAATTACCAAACCTCTCAACATGCTCAAACCACAGCCAGCACTTCATAAAGGGTCAAGCACAGACTCATCAATGTGGATTTGGACATAAAAATGAACACTTCACCATGTACCTTCTTCTAAAGAAGCAGAAACTGGACTCCAAAGATGTTGCGACTGATCAATTACTAATATTCCAAAATCTTTTCACCAGGGTAATTTTTATAACCTCAGTACAAGGGGTTAATGTTTTCTACCTGTTTCTTGTTTTCATTAGGTGGGCCCAGCGGGGTCTCAGTTTGGGATTCTGGCATGTCTGTTCGTGGAGCTGTTCCAAAGTTGGCAGATCCTGGCTCGTCCATGGCGGGCTTTCCTGAAGCTGCTGTGTGTGGTGCTCTTCCTCTTCGCCTTCGGCCTGTTACCATGGATCGACAACTTTGCGCACATCTGTGGTTTCGTCTCAGGCTTCTTTCTCTCCTTCGCCTTCCTACCCTACATCAGCTTTGGCCGCATGGACATGTACCGAAAGCGTTGCCAGATACTGCTCTCACTCACCCTCTTCTTGGGCATCTTTTCCAGCTTCGTGGTGCTCTTCTATGTGTACCCCCTCAAATGTGAGTGGTGCGAATTACTCACATGTATCCCCCTGACAGACAAGTTCTGTGAGAAATACGACCTAAATGCTCACCTCCACTGAGGCCTTTGAAAGCCAGAGCAAACTAACCAAACATTCTCCAACAAACACCAGCATTCTAATGTTTACACTGGTCCCTGGATTTATATTGGTCTCAAACAGAGCTTTAATTAAACCTGAAAAATTCTAACAACATTCCAGCTGAGTCTGACCTTACCAAAAGTTAGTCAGTGTCTTCAAATACAATCCCCCCAAAAATTGGTTGTCAAGATAGGGATTTCATTGGTTAATGTGTTGTTCATGTGCCCGCCTTGTGAACTTAGGCAGGACTAACTGCTAAAAACAAAAGTGGCCAACAATAGAGGGGGTTTAAATACAGCCAAGAGTCCATTAAATCCATTCAACCTGAGTTCCTGGGGAGAACATTCTGGACCGATTTGATTAGGGAGGACTATCTGGGGTAATGGGGAGAACATTTTAAAACCATATGCCTTCTAGGACAGTCCAAATGGGGTGAACAGTTTTGGGGGTGAACAGCACTAGAAACTTCTGAAATGGGGCATTCTGAAATTCACAGTGTGAAGGAGGGGCATATATTCTATAATAGTATGAATGAATTAGAAGATTCTAACAAGTACAAATGGAGGAGAACATTCAAGAACAGTGTGAAAGGCAGAGAATGTTCTAGAACAGTGTGAAAGGAGGAGCACATTTTAGAACTGTGATTAGAGAAGTGTAAAGGAGTGTCATTAAACGTTTTAGCGGTCACAAACAGCTATTCCGCACAAACCCAGTGTTGCCATTTGTTGGTGTTTTTTGGAGCACGTTGGACATGCTCTGAGCTGAAGGAGTAGAAAGACAGAGGAGAGAAGTGGAGACTAATGGAAGACTGTAATGAACTTCTTGGAGTTCACTGTAATAGAGTCTGCAACGGTTGTGCACTCATTGAAGAAGATCAAGGTCTTTGTCAGACAGGCCCGGAGAAAGGCCCTCCCCAGGGGGGAGAGGTGACTTAAGTGCCTCCAGTGCCTTGTTGATCAATACCAACTGCTGCCATATCTGTGTTGCATTAACTCTGAGCACTTTTGTTATTAACCCGTAATAATATGTACTGCTGCTGAAGTGGTGAATGTTTCGGTAGCGTTTTAGCTGCCTGCTCACTTGTAATACAGAATACAATGAGAAAACTACCATTGCCCTCTGTGTCTTAACTGCTTTTTCTGTGAGAGGATGAACAGAAGTATTCCAAGCTCAACGTATTACATAAATGTATCTTTATGGATGGATGGATGGATGTGGAGAGCAGTGGTGGCCTAGTGGTTAGGGCGTTGGCCACGTGATCGGGGGTTCGAACCCATTCCCAATGGGTTGCCCTGAGGTACCCTTGAGCAAGGTGCCGTCCCTGTCCCGCTCCTCCCTGCGACGGGCTGGCGACCTGTCCAGGGTGTGTCCCCCGTCCTCGCCCTGTGTGCGCTGGGTTGGACACCAGCACTCCCCCACGACCCCGTTTGGGACAAGCGGCAGAAAATGGATGGATGGATGTTTGGACAGATGTGTGGGTAGATTTGTCGATGGATGAATGGGCAGGTACGTAGATGTATGGATGGATTTAAAAATGATTTGAGGATACAAATGTTGTTCTCTGCAAAGAACCTTTTCTGATAACTTTTATTGTTAGGAGGGTAGATTGATGTATGACTGATGTAGGATGGACAGAAAAGTATTTTGGTAAGTATTTTGCACACAAAGGGGAATTCTACCCTTTTCTGCTAAATTAAAACACTGATTTTAAACACATTCGAATGGTTTGTTTTGAAACTGCTAATTATAGAGTAGCTTACTGACTTTACAGTAATGCTGAAAATAACCAGATATCACAATGTCTACATGTACCGTATGAAATCATTATTAGTTCTACATACATCTTTGGGTAAAAGATGTCTTCTTTGGGTACTATTTTGGCAACAAACACCCTGCATGTAAAAAGAAATTGTACTAAAATGTTTTAGGCATGAAATACATTTCTGTGAAATGTCCTTAAGAAGCATTAACGGCATAAGATACTTGGTTTCTGTAGTTTCACATGTCATATCATAAATCTGTGAATGGCAATGTTTGCCCATCAACTGTTCAAATAACATCTTTAGTTAGATAGGTGGATGGGAGGATGGATGGATGGATGGATGGATGGGTGGATGGGAGGATGGATGGATGGATGGATGGATGGATGGATGGGTGGATGGATGGGCGGGTGGATGGGTGGGTGGATGGGTGGGCGGGCGATTGGGTGGAAGGGTGGATGGATGAATGGATGGATGGATGGGTATGAGCAGCACATTGCAGGAAATCAATAACATCAAGCCCTATTAAAGACCAGGTAAATGTTCACCCAGTCTGACCTCTGCTTGTGATTCTAAAATACAGTGGTAACAGGCAGACCGATTCCTCTCACAGCGCCCGAGGTGGTGATCTGACAGGTGCAGGGTAGTTGCAGCTGCAGCTTTAGTGATGTGAGCACTGTTCTTTATGCAGTGTGTGTATGGGGGAGGTAAATGTCTGCTGCAGGCGGAAGTATCTTGCAGCAATCTGGTGGCCATCAGTGCATTAATGAAGATTCATCTTCATGGCTCACTGTTCCTCTCTCCTGCTCCCTCCACACACACACAAAAAACAAAAAAGCCCCTCTCTACTCTGAGCAATATTAATTACACCCCCAATCCCTAATGTAGCAAACCCAACACAACAGAGCCTGTGTTAGTTTAACTGAGATGGTAATTATGAGCAAATGAGTGTGTGTTGGGCTCCAGGCTGCTGAAGTCACTTGAGTGCTCTTCTCCTGATCACACAGTGGTCACAACAATGCCCCTGTGATGGTACAATTGAGGGCTGCACAATACACGCTATTATAAAATACCATTATCGTGCTAAATATTGCAATATACTAAAAATAGTGCCACAATCATTCTTAAGTCCAATATTAACTATTTTTCTAATCAAATATTCTGAATTGTGGCTGGAGTAGTGGCTATTAGTAGTATTTTAAAAGGAGCAGGCCACAAAGACAATGCTTCCTTTATTCATTAAAGTGCATTTTGTGGACCCAATGATCACCTTAAAATGAGATATATTCTTAAATTTAGTAAAACTATTGACAAAATGCCATTTTATCATTCGTGATAAATAGTGTCATGCTAGAGAAACTCACTAACTAGTGTTGGGAACCAAACATCTCAACGTCTACATTTATTCACTAAAATACACAGCTAGTGATGTTCGTGACGTTCTTCAATTTTTCCATGTTTCAGACTTCTAATAAGTCTGAAAGGAAGAGTTTTTGCTAAATTATTTACAAAGTTTAAATTTAAATAACATTTTTTTGTTTATATGAGTGTTCTTCTATTAATGTACCTTGAGGTTCTTCTACTACTTGATTAGAGTCTGCCTGTGCATAAAAAGATTCACTGGACATTACTAGGAGAGGCACACACCTGTCTCAGGTTTGATGATGTATGTTAAAATGACAATCAAGCCAAGAGATGTGTCCACAAACCTGCGTGAAAGGATTGTGTCACTAAAGATCTGGGCAAGATTTAAAGAACACTTCTAAAGAACAATTCAGGATCTTTACATTTATTTCTCCTATATTAAATAATGCAAAATTAAGATGGAGTGTAAAGGTTACTAGTGCATTTGCAGAAGCTGACTACTTCTCTTAAGGTGAATTGCATTTTTCAGGACAACCAACATTGTTATTTTGGTTTAAATTTCTTTTAGCGCAATAGGTTTTTTTTTCTTTTGATTTTTGAAAGAAAAACTCGTAAACTAACAAACATCTTGCAATAGTAGGCTGTTGAGTGGATTAAAACATGCATGAAGGTGTAAGTATATGTCTTGCTCATGTTACTCACATCAAAATCTATCTGTTTGTCAACAAGTTGCCTATTATTTTTGGTCCCATCCTTTGTTTTTCTGGTCCTGCTTTCTCTGTCCCTCTTCTGCTCCATAGCCTCTTCCCTCTCTCCTGCTTAAGAACAATGGAGCAGCTGAGAGAGGCAGCCCGTGCAATCATAGCAGTGTTTTTTGTGCCTCTATGCATCAAACCCACCCCAGCACTACAGAGGAAATTAGCCTAGTCTCTTCCCCAACCCCCACCCTCTCCAACCACTGCCCTATAGAGATGGTAATTTTAGGGCCATATCACAAATCATTGATCAGCATCAAATCAGCTCCTCTAATCCCCCCACTTCAGGCCTGCTACAACAGCCATTCTCTGATTAGCCGAGGTTCACCCCGTTCAAGGCACCATGCTTCCTTTCCTGCTTTTTTTTGGCTGTTAATGTTATTCTGTCATGTTTATCCACATGTGGAGATGGTTTTAAGGGGGTCCAGCTTTTTTTTGGAAGCTACACTTGTTGCAAATGTTTGCTCGTATTAATTGTCACACAACATACAGTTGCTGTGCGTGACAGGAATTCTAAGAAAATCTTTAAAAAAATATTTTGTTAGTTAAAAAGTAATAGCTGTTGGATGATCATGAACGGGTTAGAAGTTTCACAGTTGACCTCTTTGCTCATGGGCAGGGGGGACATTTTTGTCTCCCAAGGATGAAGATTAACCAGAGCTCTCCCATGAGGAACGCCCAGGAAGATATCCATACTTTGCAGACCTGCTTTTAGGAATGGAAAGCTGGATTCTTGTTTAAATAGAGATGTAGAGAACAGGTGATAATATATGATATATGATATATACAATATTGTACAAGAAGTCTAGACACATGAGAAAATCCTATTATTTTTTAAATACATAATGACACATTAAGCCTTTAATTGCAAAAAAATGTTACAAAAAAAAAAAACTTCCTTGTGGTTGTCCTTGAATATCTGCTATGGCTAACGATCCCTCATTATTTTTAATCAGGTGTGCTTCTGATGAATTTGAACAAATCCACATGGTGGTTTGGGTGGCTGCAGAGAGCCAAACCAATTCATTTAACCATGTCACAAGATATCATTTACATTTCTGGCACTTATCAGACACTCTTATCCGGAGCAACCAAACGACAGGGAGAGTCTCTCAGGAGCAATTTAGGGTTTAGAGCCTTGCTCAGTGGCCCAAAAGGTACTGGTGCTGGAGATGGGACAGAGCCAGCCTTAAACCCACAAGCTCTTGGTCCATATCTGAGTTTCCTTTCACTTAGCTCATCACCACCCATACCATACATCGGTTTGAATGCCTTAATACTTTGTAATGCTATTAATACTTGCTTGTGCATGGTTCTATTTTGCAATGCGGTTGTATACCTGTAGAGTATGGGTCGCAAACATCTTAACCCCAGTAACAATGAGCTGATGAATATCTGACACCAACAGACATAATGGCAAGTAATCAGCAATATCTGAGATTTAACGATGTAGATGTATGTGGCAAGCAGCAGCTTATTGTTCTGCTTTTTATTTGTGTTATATTGGCGTCTTGTGAGTAGTTGTGTTGTGAAGTACAAGCCTATATTGCCCAGATAAATGGTTTCAAGAGTTTGCAAGGGTCAGTATATGTATGAAATAAACAATAACTGTACTGCTAGACCTTGCAATCACGGTACACCTTTCAGCATAATCAGCATGAGCTGCTGTAACAGTAATGTGACATTATTAAAGACTAATCTCCATTTTACTGACTTCTGTTTAGTTAAAGTCAAATATATCACTAAAACAATTAACATATGACATATTGCAAGCTAGTCTGCTACTAATAAAGCCAAAGTGAGTCTTTCTGGCACCAAAACACTGGAGCAAAAGTAAAATAAATAAATAAATAAATTATTAAAAAAATAAAAAAAGGAAAGCAGTAAAAATGACTAGTTTGATAGTTAAAAAGAAGTTAATCTATGGTCAGATGGTTTGGTTTCAGATTTCTCCTTTGAATGGATGGTCTTAACATCCATGAGCAGCACAGCTGATTTAATCTGTATCTGTATTGAATGACCCAAACCAGATATTTGATGATACACAAATGATACTAGGCTTCCACAAGATGAGTTTTGGGAATGGCTAGGCCAACATAATGGCATATATAAATTATTTTTTACTGCTTTAACATTAATGTAAAAAAATTATTAGTTACCTTTTGTTTTGTTGCAGAAACCAACACATCTATTCACCTCACAGAAGTTATGTTCCACTCATTTGCATGGAAGTTATAAGGAATGTTTCATCCCAAGCAGGCACAAAACAGGACAGCCAATCAGAATATAGGGTCCTCAGACGTTAACACAGTAATGAGTATAAAACATATATGTGCAGTGGGTGTGTAAATATGTGTAAAATACTCCTTGCTTATCTTTTCTTATGCATATGCAAACAGGAGATGCAGTGGGCATACAGTTATTGATATCTAGCAAAAAGTCTGTTTAGCATCCCATCCATGGTTTGGAGACTGATGCTGAGGGACTGATGGGGGAGGCCAGTGAAAGCTGACCCTGAAACTGGACCCATGCAGCTGCGCAGCAGGTGGTCAGTGGCAGGCCGTCTCTCCTCATTGTCTCTCAGATGGGGGCGACAGGCTCCCCCGGAGCCGCATCAAGCATGGGCCTTCCAGGTAAATGAGCAGGGGTCCGTGTGTGTGTGTGTGTGTGTGTGTGTGTGTGTGTGTGTCATAGCGCACCTGCTCCAGCCACCACAGTCATGGCTGAGTGGAGAGAGAGCAGCCCAGTCCCAACATGCGACTTATCAGCCACCTGTGCACTCCCTTCCTGTCATACTGAAGGGGAGAGTGCATCAGATAGATGACTTTTCAATAGACATTAGTCAAAGCGCAATGAATTTGGTGCACTGACCTCAATATGAGTGTATTATGCAGGCTATTAGTGGTATTAATATCAGTTACTTCAAATAATAGAGGTTAAATAGGACTAATGATTTTTTACTCTTTAACACTGTCATGATGAAGCACAAAAATGGCCTTGTTTGTCTTTATAACTCATGGCATGGGTTGGTTCCAGGTACATGCTTGAATAGCGATGTGTCAGTTAACATCAAACATTTTGTGTGTCATTGGTGACATCATGTGTATTTATACCATTTTGTTTTACATACCTTCAGTATACATTTATGTTTGCGGCATTTAGCAGACGCTCTTATCCAGAGCAACTTCCATGTCCTAATTGCAGGGACAGTCCCCCTGGAGCAACTCAGGCTTAAGGGTCTTGCTCAGGGACCCAGTGGTGGTAGTGCTATAGGTGGGATACCTCTTGATCCATAGGTCTGTAGACAAGTACCCTACCACTAGAACACCGCCACTGCCACCGCCATACTTAAGAAATGTATCATACGTATATATGTATATTTATTGATACATATCTTCAACACAGGTTGTGCGCCTGGAATACACTGTTATATACACTGGAACACACTAACAGCAACACAGAATACGTTGCTATTAAACAGACTACATCCCTACCATTCTTTAGCCAGTCCAGATAGTCCCACTGCTAAATCTGACCTGGAACAGCCGATTTTTAACTGGTTGTTTTTGTGACGTCACAGAAACCGACACATTTGTACATATCCATATATTCCACATGTTGCTCTGTCCATCCAAAAGGCAGATAAAAAAAATGTTTCATTCCAGACTGCTTCTTGAGAGACAGAATACAGCCCATCAGAACGAAGGTCATTTACATACAACAGTCAAGATTGGGGGAGGTGGTAAAAAAGCAGTTGGAGGAAAAGAAAATCTCCACAGCTGATAACTATAAGGCTCTTTAACAACATACATTTGTCGTTAATACTTAAGCAGGTAGTGCAGGTATGATTTCTCCTCTTTCAAGACTTGTCTTGGTGAATAAGAAACTTCACGAACCTGTTTCAACCCTGCAATTTAAATCCATTGTTATTGAAAGCCCTGTCAGTTCTCCGCTGAGGGTTTTTGGAGAGTTTAACGGCCACTCTCTGCCCCACGGCTCTGTCACTGCTCTCTTCAGCTGTCAGCTCCAGGCCTCAGGCTGATTTAGCCCTGTCTGCCCCAGCAGTGCTGCTCCTCGGCCCCCGGAGCCCCCTCAGCCTCAGCCCTGGCCGTCCATCCGCTAATTACAGCACTGCACACGTCTGCTCATTAGACATGATCTCAATGAGGTCCTTCACTGCCCACACAATGGCCAGTCTCAGAGACCAGAGTGACCTGCAGATCTCTCATACAGACTACAGTGCTGTTTTGGGTTGTCAGTTACTAATTATTCACACACCTGATGAAGACAAGGGCCTCGTCCTGATTGTTTTAAACTCAGCAAATCTAAAATCATTATGAAAAGGATGAGTGAAAATGTATTTTCCTCTCACCCCAGAGGACATTTAGTGTCTGAAGCTTGGATTTGCACTATAGTAATGAGGCTAATGTAGCTCACAAGTAACAAAAGTTAGAGGAACTAACAAACAAGCACCTTACTTTCTGTTTCACCAAAATCACTAAAACCGCCATTTTATAATATTATAAAATATTATATGTCGATAAAATATTAAAGTCAATATTATCATTGTGAATACACAGCACAGCAAAGCACACGCTGAACCACAACGAAATGCTTCTCTGCATTTAACACATCACACTTTGCAACAGGGGGCAGCCATATCCAGCACCCATGGAGCAGTGATGGATACCTTGGACAAGGGTACCTCAGAGCAATCTACTGGTCTAGGACTCAAACCTTGTGCATAATCACTTGGACACCACTGTCCCATTTAATTCTGATGCTGGTGCATGGTGAGTTTATGAAAAATGTTTATGAAGTGTTTTATGTTTTTATATAATAAAATGATTACAGTTTTTTATTAAAGGTCATTAAGAGTGGCTGGATGAACACTGAAAAAACTAGAAAAAACTACTTGGTCTGATTTGTTCACAATGGAAGTGACAGGAATCAGGCGTCTGACACTCTAATGCCTCAAAAAAGCTGCACTGCAGAAGGTTATTACATGAACTGGTGCCTGAGATATTGTTTTATAATAGTTTTGATATTAATATTAACGAATACATTTATTTTTAGATTTTGCAATGCAAAAACGGTTTTACATGATCAAATATTACCCAAAGAACACAATTTTGCCATTAACAACATCACATAAAAAAAAAATTTAAAGCATGTGTAGACACACTGTTTATTTAAAATGTGTCAACTTTTCAACCTCAATTAATTCAGATGAAATAAATACATTTGCTATTTTTGTGCAGACATCACAACCCCTGGATCCACTCACTACCTCTGTAAAGAAACGAGAATTGCTCATTTCACACAAGACTACCCTCAGTCGCTGAATTGTTTATTGTTATCTCAACAATTAATTTATTTAGAAAATGTGGATAATTTGAATGCAATTTCCTTTTATACACCAAAGCACCATAACATTGTAAGTGTATAAATGAAAAATGATCCACTTCTGGCAAGATTGTAAAAACAGGAAAAGCCGGGCACCTACTAAAGAGTGGACCTCCCCAATGCAGTCCACAGTGAGCAGGGTATTGTGTTGAGGAATGGACTATTGTTCCCCCACACGACTATTGTGTCTAATCAGTAAACAGGGCGAGTGTAGACTTGCCCTGGCCCGAGGTGTGGCCTTCGTCTCAGGTTAGCGTGTGCCGCCTCAGTGTCATTAAAAGTGGTATGTGAAGCTATCAGAGATATCACTATGTTCCAGGGGGTCAAGCTGGATGATGGCCAGAAAACCTAATGTACTTAAGCATTCCTTATGTAAGCACAGCAGCGCAGTGTGCATTACTGCACGGCACTCATGCTCCACAAAATGGACGTGACCTCACCACACCCTACTCCTTCAATTAAGACTGCCGATTGTTAGGCAGCACAGTCTTTTGTGTCAACAGTCGCTTGATGTAGCCTATACAGGTTATGAAGACAACACAGTAGCACAAGCATGTAGTAAAGATGATGAGAGTCAATGATGCCCTTTTACTACATGTGATAATGAGCACTAATGTATATCCATATGACAGACATATGTATGGGAGATATGCTTTACATTTAGATTAGCATTTTCATTAAGTGACAGGCTGAGAAGCTACATCAGAAGTAATCAACAACAAAAATAAAAGAGAATGAATGTGGCGCAGCTACCATATAGACACTAAGCCAATTGCTATTTAGTTAACCATTTAATTTCTTTATTGAGAGTGGTTAATGTGTCATGTTAGTGTTAGTATATTTCCCATATGAAATTGTCCATTTAGGTTTGATTGTGGCATTGGATCAGGTTCTTCAGAAAGATTTCTTTAGATGACTAAATCGACTTCTTTGTCATCGAGAGTGTAATAGACTCAAACAAAATGGTCCTTCAGTATAGTCCAGTACCAGATAGACACTGTAGTCAGATTTTATTATTAAGATTACAAGTGGATGTACACAACCTTGAAAGAATCAGTTCTGAAATGCTTTTTTATTTAAAAGTTATAGCATTGTTACAGAAATGCTGCATCTCAAAAAAAAAAAACTATGCATTTCTTTTGTAGATTCTTGGTGTATTTTCTGTGTTTCTGTGTTTCACAGCATATGATGGGCACAAAAAGAACTTTGTCACTCCAAGTCATGAGAATGCAAAGGAACAAACTAATCTTCCTCCAGGGCCACTAACAAGGTCTATCTCTGCAGGATCACATAGTTAATGGGAGCACCACAGAACAAAACTAAATTACAATAAAGCATTAGTACTGAAGAAGATTTAAAGATAAAAAAGAAAACAAGACAGTGAAATATGTGCAAGCTAGGATTGAGGCAGATATAAAGGGTTCATATCCCACATTTTCTGGTGTGTTTTAAGGTTTACTTATAATGCTTTCATGGGTTTGTGTACCAAAAAGATTAATTTTTAATTTTTAAATGACACAATTGAACAAAACAATTTCCAGCTACTCAGTATACCTCAGTATAAAAACAGCCATTTGTGTTCCTGTGCCTTTATAACCTCTGTGGTGATTTGGATACTCTGTATAATTCCTTCAAAAAGCAGTCGAGGAGTGAATTGCATGGAGTTTATAAACTGGAATGTACATTATACATTTTCATATTTGTATATTTGCTTCAAAAGCCTCGTTTAAAAAAAAGTATTCCATTAAAAAGGGCTGTTAGAAAAAAAAAGAATGTGATTACAGAAAAATAATAGTGAGATTGCGTTAACTGTAATAGCATCTTATACAAAAGAATATATGAGCTGAACAGTTTTTCAGTGTCATACTAACACGTGTGCTATCCATTAAACAGATGTAGGGAAAGGATCTATCTACAGAAATCTATCTACAGGTAGTGACTGGAGTTTTCATGTGAACTGAACTGAAAGTCATGTGATTTTTCACACTCATTGTTATGTGTGCTGCACTGTGTGGACGCACTGTCATCTTCGTTGACCATTCAGTGAAATCTGGTTTCAGGTTGAAGGCTTGACATTGGCATGAGTTCATCAAGGCAAGTTCAGACATGCCTGTTGCACCCTACCAGGGCCTGGGCCAACCAAGTGTTTCTCTTTTAGCAGCTCTCAGATCATTACTGAGTACTTTCAATGGCCTGCCAGAGAAATTACAGCTTTGCTGATTTCTGTAAAGAGTGCCTCTCATAACAGGGCAATCTAGCTTTTGACTGCAAAGGTTGGTCCTTCAGCATGAAACTGAATTTGACCTCTGGTTTCTTCTACATTTCAGGCAGTACTAGCCTGGAAAATCTGCTATATTTGTACCATTTAATGATTGCAGACAACTATTTTTTTTCTCTGTTCCACAACTGTAACTAAAAAACTAGCAGTATGCATTCAGAATGCAGAAGTAGTCCATTAGTTTGTCCTCATGCAATGTCCACACATGTTGCAAGTGAACTATCATTTCCATCTCCATTTTTTTCAGTTATATTTCACGGTTAGCACGGTCACTTCAAAGCGAGAAGGTTCTGGCTCCAATTCTCAGCTTTTTGCCGGCAGTTTGCTTGTAGACTGTGGCCAAAGACATGCATGTCAGGCTGGAGATGCTAAATTGCCCTCTAGGTGTGAGTGTGTCTGTCCCGTGATGCTTTTGCCAACTTTTGCTCTATAAGCACTGGGATTGGCTCCAGTACCATCCTGCCAACTTGTTCAGGATAAGTGGCTCAACTAATGGATGGTTGGATTTTTTGAATGCATTCTGAACAGTGTATTCTGTACTATCCAATGGAAAAGGCCAGTTCTGAAGCTGGACTGGTCAAGCCTAATTTAAAGCTGCATAACACTCAATATGCACACATCACATAAAAAATGTAAAGTTTGTAAAAGAAATTTAAGTAGATGTGTAAATGAAACATTATGTCACGGTAGATGGCGCTCTGACTGAGCACACCTGGGCTCATGAGGGCACAGGTGTGCTTCATTGGGGGCTGGCTATTTAAGCCCCAATGAGTCAGAGCAGAGCGCCACCGTGACACATTACATTATTTCACATCTATGGACTATTGTAAAATAACTTTAGTGTTGCATTTAATCCTACCAAATGTTATATCATCTTGGAATGAAACAAGATTTCCTAACCTCATAGAGCTCCTGCCTTTATCTACCATTACAATTTCCAAGTATTCCATTCAACCATGCATAGTTCTGTCTCTACATGGAAAGATTTGTTTTCATGACGATGATTAGAGTGTGATCAGAGTGTCAAAACCTTATGACATTTATCATACTGCTGCACAGACAAGGGTTTCTGTGCCTACATTTCAAAGGTGATCCCTCAATAACAGATGTGTCCTTTGCTTTGAAAATCTGCCACAAGTAACTAATAAATTGTCACATAAAAGTAATAGGCGTGCCATCCGCTGCACTGTTGTATGGTAAATCGGGTATGCATTGTCTGAGCTTTAAGACGAGGTTCTTTCCAGCCTGCCCAGACTCTTAACAACAGCTTTACAATGCAGCAGGGGCTGTGCCAGTGAAAGAAGCTGCCGGTGGACCTCACTCAGCCTTGGGAGGTAGCTCAGCAGGTCGTCTTTGTCATGCTAAGAGATGCTAAAGGACGTCCAAGAAGCCAAACAACACATAAAGGAATTAAGGACAGGGAAAAGGGCCTGGCAGCCCAGCACAACAAGCCAAGAGACAAATAGCAACAAAGTCTTGTGCCATCACATTATAGTGCTGGAGAAAATCTTTGTGATGTCAGTTGTTGGACTAGAAGGGTTTATCATTTTTCATTTTTCTCCTATTTAGGTTGGGATGCACTGTAAAAAAGTACTGATGGCTATACACTGTCCTTAATGTGTTGAGTAGTGCTTCCATTACGACACATAAAAAGAGAAACCCATTCAGAATGCAATAAAGAAATATATACTTGAAAAGTTCAAGTTTAGAAGCTGTGTTGTATTGTCATTAAACAGTATTACTGAACACAGCTTCTCTGTATCTCTGGCAGTATTAGAATAGTATTATTAAAAGTACATACTACTTCCCTCAAACTGTAATTGGGCTGATTTACAGGGGCAGTGGTGACCTAGTGTTTAGGGATTAGGCCTCAGAATCAGAACGTCATGAGTTCAAATCCCAGACCAGTAGTTTGCACTGAGGTACCTTTGAGCAAGGCACTGTCCCTGTCACTGCTCCCTGGGTGCTTTAAATAGCTGCCCCCTGCTGGAAGCATTTCACTGTGCTGTGTTTCACAAGGACAAATTGTCACTTTCACTTCACTACTGATTATGTCCCACCTACTTTTCTTTACTTCTTCTTTACTTATACACATGTGTGTAAAGACTTTATATACATACATACATATATATACACACACAATATATAATATATATATTTCTATATATATTGTCTTTAAATAATTTACATATAAAATACTCTATAAAATATACTTTATAAAATAACGCATGGAACAACTTACAACTAAAAATATCATTACATTCCTACATGTCTACTGCCATAACATTCTTTCAATGAGCAAAAGTCAAAAAGCTCAGAAAGCAAACATGTATACCAAACGTGTATTGGCTGATCAATATCTGAGGGAAAGTAAAACAGTAGGTAGGTCTAAGGTATCACTTTAAACTTCATAAGCATTAACTTGCAAAGCTGACAAACGAACAAACTGCTATCCACTACAAAGCATCCCTTATGACATACCATAGAACTGCCTAGCTTGTTTTGTAGCTGTGGCCTCCCTTTTGGTCAGATTAAAGAGCGCTGCCTGGCCAGGCCTGTCACAAATCCCAATGGGGCGGCCTTCCCCAACAACAGACAGAGTTAAAATTCCCCACACATCTATTCCACTGTCTACCTCAATCCAAACGCTCAAAGACAATGGTGTGAGTGCATGTAGACAGGAGACAAGGCATTCACTGCAGACACACAGGAGTCCACTCATCCATCAACTTCAGCAAACTCAATGAGTAATTACTCTTCTAATACAGGTCGAACTCCATAAACTTTCTCCATCAGGTTTTTCTTTTTCCCCAGCTCCTTTGACAAAACATTTTTTTTTTGTATATTTGCCAACCATCACAGATCACATTAACCTAGGCCTTATGCATGTGATATATTTGGCATGCAAACTATACATTGTAACATTTGTTCCTTCGCAAAAGGCCTTGTGCTTTTGAGGCGGTGCATAATTGGCACTAAGAGGCGAGAGAGCAGCTTTAATCTGGCACAGAGTCAGCCCAGCTCATTACGAAGAACAGGACTCTCTCCTCAGCCAGGCCCAAACTGGCAATTATGTGAATTCAAACAGGAGTGACAAAAGTCTTGGAATGATCAGAGAGAGGCTTTTTTCAGCCTTTTTTTTTTTTTTTTTTACGCCATCTGCTTTAGTGAAACAAGAGGGACAAACCTTCATGACAGAGGCACAAAAGCATGCCTCAGCCAATAGCTGCTCAGTGCACTTTGCTTTTTTTGTAGTCAGACATTCAAAAACTTCAAATGTCACAAATGTTTTTAATGCACCTTTTCAGCATGAAAGTGGGGAACAACTGCTGTGGTACTGTCCTGAAGACAGCTATTTGGACAGCCTCTAATTAAAGATTCTTAAAGGCTTTGTAATGCTGTCCACTGCACTCATTTTTCATTGGCCATGTTTTAGAATGAGGTTATGGATTCATGCCTTTTGAGGGGAGCAGCTCAACACATTTACAGCCAGAATATTTCTCACAGAGCAACAGAAATACTGAATCACGGTTATTGATATCCATTATACTACACGTAATAACTGCAACCAGTTTAAGGTCCTGGATGTCCTGATGCACCTACAGAGTTTTTTTTTTTAGCTCATCAAGCAAATATGAAAGATATACTTTTAGCATTCCCGCCACTGAAATGTGGTTTCAAACAGCCCTCAGGTGGATCAGATCTGCCCATCAGAAACCTTTGCACAGAGATGGGGAGTTCAGGTCAGTAGGGTGCACGCTGATTCAAAGGAAAATGGGAACACACCAAATACTACAAAAAAAAGCAAACCATGGAATTCATTAACAATATTTAATTTTTCACTCAATTTATAGTAGTATGAAAATATTTTAATGAACAACGTTGCCATTTACATATGGGAAATGTCATGATGACTGCATAAACAGAAAGGATTAAAAATAACTAGGAAGAGACTATTACATTAACATCCATTCATGTATGAAATGGAAATGCAAAAATTAGCAAAACCAAGCAGTCATATGCTGCCATGAATATTCATGACATATTATATTAAATTATCTAAGTGTTGTTACCATTCTAAGTAATTATAATGGAGGAGCCCAGTTTAATATAAAAATCTCTCATATTCTCATTATTATTGGTGATGGTTACTTGGCACTGCTATGTATGTCTAAAGACAACTAAGTGAAACAGACATCATGTCCGAATGACATGAAACTCATGATCTTCCATGACATTTTTATGGCCTAATTATATCAGTGTTATGTAGAAGATTCTATGGATCTCAGGGTCTCTAGTGATGGACATTCAGTTAATGTATGTTAATGCAATCAGATTTGATTTCATTGCTGTTGGTCCAATTGTTTAAAAAGAGTAAAGAGTAGTCTCTGTTTTCAAGTGTTGTGAGAAGACAGCATGATATATGATATATACTGGGATACATTAACATTATTGGTTATGGTAATTGGCCTTGGATTTCGGATCAGAGCATCCATAACTTCAGGACAGACTAAGTGCTGCTGCAGTTTAATTATTCGTTCTTAGCCTGAGTGGGCGACATCATACGACCAAGGCGAGCCATATAATAAGTTTCCCACTCAGTTGTGCAGTGAGGGAGAGAGCTGTAGGAGGAAGCAACAGGGCCTGTCCTCCCTTCACTGTCAACACCTCCAGTATCATTACAGCCAGTCACCGTATCTCAGCTTCTCTCCTCCACCCATCCCCACCCCCATCCCTCTCCGGCAGTCATTATGCACCTGTCCAAAGAACCTCAGACTCCAAAGGGACACTCCGGACAAACAGAAAGTAGGCTGCTGAATTGTATTCTCTCTGAGGTTTGGAGACATAGCAGCTCATAACATCACCCCCACCATTTTCCATATTAATTACAAGGTAATTAACATTGATTAAAATGATGGCAGTTCATTTTGGGTAATCGTGTTTGCCTCTGTTAGCAGAGTCAGATGAACTTGGCCAAGGAGACATTTTACTATACATACAATATAACTGAAAAACTGAAAAATAAAGGATTTGTCCATTTTGAACACTTGGATACAGGCTAGGTGTGAATATTTCCCATAAACTAAGTGAATATGGAACATTCTTCCATTATGTATCCTCGAGTACACTTGCGGTGCGTGCCATGTTGCCAAACACTGTCTATTTAATTATAAACAGTAAAATCTTTAACACATGGCTACACACAGAGACTTCTCTTCATACAACACCTCCGACTCTGTGCACTGTGTTGTTCTCAGTAGAAAGCTATTACCCACCTCAGGCCTCCTGTGCCCAATTAGCAGGCTTCAACTCGTGCACTGCTGCCCTGCATTACATTTGTACCAACTGTACCATGTGCTTGTATCTGTGTATGGCTGTTTGTTTTCAGGAAATGATAGCCCTTCCTTTGTGGGAGAAACATGACTAACCTTCTCTGTCAGGAGCTCTTTATTAAACAAGCTGTTTCTAAAGGAGAATATATATATATATATTTTTTTTTTTTTTTTTTTTTTGGTAAATTGGGTTAGAATGAGTGAAAGTGACTATTTGTGATTGTGAAACTCAGCACAATACAGAGTGAACCACAACAAAATGCAACCTCTGCGTTTAAGCCTTAAGCACCACGTAGCTGTCGGCAACCATATTCAGTGCCCGGGGAGCAGTGATGGGGATGGTACCTCGCTCATCAGTACCTCAGGGCAACCTGCTGGTCTGGGACTCAAAACCACAGCCTTTCAATTACAATGCAATTCAAGGCTTTAGTTCATATAGAAAGATATTTTGTTTTAAAGGAATTGTTGACCAGTGAGTTTTAAAAATCCAACATTCAGTCATTTATGATGATAAGACTGCCATCATCTGCATTTGTCAAAGAAATGAATGTTTTTCCTTGTTTAATGTTTATTTCAATATACATGTAATTACCATACATGACTGAGGAACAGTGGGTGGGAGAAATTTCATGACAATTAAGGTTGATGGTTATAATAACTAGTTACCTGATAACGTCAGCCCCATACTAAAGTACAACTTTGATATTTGTGTTTTCCTGAGTGTTGTACTACAATTCTACTATTACTTTTATGTTTGTTCCTGAAGAAAATAATCTACTTTTTACTCTGTGCGATTTAATAGTAAATATTGAATTCCTGATTTGGGTTCAATTTGATTATATTCTATTGCTATTCTTTGCTGTCTTTTAATTGGTTAAACCTCTCACTTTGGAGCTTCATCACTTAATTGTCATCAGAAGGGTCCCAAAAAGAGAAGACAAGCTACTATCAAGCCAGTTTGAAGCCTGAGAAGTCGTGGGTGTGTTAGGAAATTTTGCCTCACTTTCCCGTAATTAGTTTCAACTTACTTCTTCTGTTGTTCTACTATTTTTTAAAGCTTATTTAATTTTTTATTTCAAATTTTCACGAAAGCAAAACTGCTTTTATTGGAGTATGTAAGTGAATTTCATTCATTTATTCTCTAAACAGAACACACTTAAATTTAACTCTTATGGAATTTTTTTTCCAAACGTTCATAAAAATGCAAACGTGTTGCATGCATGTGTGTGTGTGTGTGTGTGTGTGTTTTTGCACACAACATCAGTTCTGAAAGCTCAAACAACATACAGTGTGAACACATTGGTAAATACGTGGCAGCACAGTCATGGGTATGCATTGATATGTTTCTGACTTGTTGCACAAACATCTACGGATGCTGGGAGAAGCACTGGGGGGAAACCTGCTCTCAGTGCAGAAACGTGTGGATTATGGACAGGAAGCATGCTCAGCTAGGGAAATATCTGAGCATGCTCCACGCTAGAGTGAACTCCAGAGAGACCCTCTTGTTCTTAGAATCCACAGCACTTATGTCCTCCTGATTCTGTATTTGTAGGCCATTAACCTCACTCCCCAGGAAGACAGAGGCATTGCGCATGTGTGCACCACTGACTCCCAACCTACCAAGAGCAGGTGTGGTCCCCACGGGCCCAATCAGTTTTAATGAAGCCCTGGTGGTGGTGTTTACCCCCTATCCCCCTCCTCTCTCTCAGGTATCAGCAGGTATTGCTCGTCCTCCAATCTTCTGTCTCTCCATGATTCAGCCTTTCACAAAACACTGCCACTTATTACTGGCTTAATTCACAAGCTAACAGAGAAACTGCTTTAAAGTTTCATTTTTGTATTCTATTCTTGTAGCCTAATGGCATTGTCAAATGAATTTTGTAGTATCATATACATACTGTACCTACTCATTTTGCTCTCTTTTATGGTTGTATAGATCTGCTCGTTGCTTTTCCAGGGCAGAACTGGCTCAGTTGATGTCACTGAGGGTAAGAGTTGCTTGCATGGGGAATTGCTGTGCTCATCATTATCTCTTTGAATCTACAGTTTCTGTCTTGAGCATGTCTGATTTTATGAGCTGAATTTGTTTTTTGGGTGAATGTCAGTGGGCCTCTTAATGTGAATTGAAATTGCATGACGTGTCTCCCAAACTGAAGCTTCCGAGAACCCCCACAGAATTCTCTCTGAGTCCTGGGGTTTAGCCATCCTCAGGAAAATGGGAGACCTCCAGAGAGCCCTGCCATCACAGCTGAAAGGGACATCTTTCCATTCAGCAAAGCAAAAAAAAAAAAACAAATCCCAGTCCCCAGAGAGGAATGGAAATGAGGAATTCATGGACCTCCTCGAAGAACATGTACTGTACGCTTGCACAAAACTGTCAAAACAAGTTTCCCTGCTGCAGAGCCACGAGCTGTTTGTTTGACAGCAACTGGGGTTGGCCTTGGAACTGGGCCTCCTGGAATTTGGACTATACAATTCTTGAGATTTTTTTGTGGTATTCATATTATAAGAATGGGAGAAACATAAGCAGAATAAAATACATGAACAATTAAGCATGTACTTTGACATGGATATTGACATAGAAAGTATATGATGGGTTGTATTCGCCACAGTTACTTTTATGCTTGCAGGTAAACTAGTTCCACTGGAAAGGGTGTCACAAAGTCTTCCTAGAGAAGTCTTCCTAGAAAGATTAGTAGATATAATGAAAAGTGCCACAAATGAGCTCCTGGATTACAATCTGGTGGCAATAATAGACAGCACATGACCTACTGAGTGGTACAGTATAGCAGTCTAGATATCCACATGGCAGAGAAAAAAATCATGGAAATAAAGCACCTTTTCTGCAAGTAAAGGTGTCACATTAATGCTCATCCAAGCCTTGGAACACCTGATGGTTCCCGCAGAAGCTGTCCACGTAGTACAGGTCAGCCATTAATAATGGAGGAGCCAGGCTCACATTTCCCTTGAGTGGAGTCATGCTTATGCAATGCTGCTAATTCTCCTGCTGATTTAGTGTGAGTGCTAAAGCTAATGAGGTTTCTCTCGCCTAGACAGTGTGGGCGAATGCAACTGGAGCATGGGCAGACTGGACCAGGGGATGAGCACCGTGCACTGGCTGATTAAAGAGAGAGCCAATGAGGGAGGGCAGAGCCAGACTTCAAGAGAGGTGTTGAATTGCCCTTCACAAAGCACTAAATGCGCAGCCACACGAAGCTAAAGCACGACTAATCAAATAAGTGGGAAGAAAGAAGAAAAAGAGGAGGACGGGGACAGGCTAAAGGAGCTGTGGTGTGTGAACACGGGACGATGAAGTGCTCTCAAACATTAATGCACAAATACATTCAAAAATGTGCGCATACAAGCTGACAGCTGGTTGCAATATTAAGGCTACATGTTTCCCTTTAAGTGTCCACTTATGATGTGCGAGACATCTCAGTTCAATTTTACAGAACCATTTTCTAACCTTTACTCAGTACTTAGTTTTAAGCAGCCTTTTGTTCCAGATGCTGATATATGCAAATGATTCTGATGGGCAGATATGCAGCATTGGGCAGAACTCACAGACCACAGTGAAAATGACTTTTGGTGAGAAGTTAAAACTGTTTAACTTGCCAGCAAGTGAAAAACAGATCACTAAAGTATTAATGTCAGAAGCTATTTATTATTAATGAAATAAATGGTTCAAAGTTCTTATCATAACACTGTTAGAAGAACACACTGATTTGATTCCTGGCTTTTTGATTCACTCCAGCCATTGCATTGTTCAACCTCATTTAATTAAATAAAAAACTGATTAGAAGAAGCAAATTCTGGATGGTGATTGAAAATACTGAGTTTCCTTGAGGAGACATTCTGGAAACTTCTAAGCTAACACACAAATAAAACAACAATGTATTGTTGATTTTATTTATTCTAATGTTATTATTATCCCAACAAAAAAACACTATCAGTACAAAAAGCATGGATCAGTTTCCAGGTCAGATATTAAGCCTGTTCTTGGACTCATTTTTCCTTGCAATCTGAAATCTCCTTTCTACATGCCCTGTAGTCTAGGATTTGGGTTGATCTGGTGAAGAAACTGCCCATTAACTTATTATTTTTTGCAGATGGCCTCAAGCTGTTGCACTCTTAATTTTGTGAAACAATTAACAAAATTATGTACGAAATTGGACTTCAAGGACCTTGTTATACCTTTAAAGATAGATTTACTTCTGCACCAGGACCTATATTTCTGAAGGTCTACAATGCGTGAACCACATAAGCAAGTCTACTAATTTTGACACAAGTGTGACTGTTCATTCTGTACCGTCTTCGGGGTTAAAATCTTCTAAAGAAGCATTAAACCTAAAGAAACAAAATTCAAAATTCCAAACACAATCACATCTTGGGTAATTAAGGTGGGGAAATGAAGAGGAAGGCTTGACTGTAGGATAGCTTTCATTAGGCTACATGACAATTAAAAAAGCCTTTTATGATTGACATGCATTGATATTAACACTTGTCAGAATTAACATTTATAAATGTTAATGTATATTAATTGTGATGAACGCCTGATGTAGAAGTTACATTGCTTTCTGAATACCAATTAAATGAGCATGGAAAGGAGAAATTGTGTAAATGTGCACTAAAATAACAGTTCTATACATTGCTGTGAGTGTTGGCTTGGTGTTGTGTTGATGAAAGAGAGCCAGTAGTAAGTAGTGGGGTTTGCATAAGTGCTTTGGGTGGTAAAGGAGACAGAATGGGGCTTTTCTTCTTTTTTTTTTTTTTCTCCCTCTTCTGCCTGGCTTGGTAGACGGTGTGTGGCCGGCCTCCAGGACTGTGCCTCTTGTCCTTCGTCTCGACGCTCTGGCCTCTGGCTGCTCTCTCTCTTCCCCCAGCCACAGAGACCCGAGAGAGGCCGGAGGAATGCTGCTCTCCAGCCACCCTGCCAGCCAGCTCCGGGTCTGCCCCCTGCTTTATAGCAAAAAAAAGAAAGAGAGAGAGAGATGAAAGAGGCAGGCAGGAGTGACATTTAGAAGAGCTCTGAACTAATCCTCGATTCCCATCACAGCTGAGCCTTGCCCTGAGTGTGCTGTGTTGGAAAGATCTCTGAAGCTGAAGTGCACTGTTGTTAGGCCATTTGCCTGTTTCTAACTGAAATATCTGTGTTCTGCTCACAAAGGTTTAGGTTCACTATATGACGTTTAGTGATATCATCATTACCTGAGATCACTTATTCTCTCACAGCTAAATGCAATCAGATTTTCACAGCAAAGTTCTGACATCTAGTCTAAAGCCTTCCCAGATGAGTAGAGGCTGTTACTAAATTAAGTAAAGACAGATTTCAAATTTTGATTAGATACAATATTACAGTGTCTCAATATATTACATTCGATACAGCACACAAGGAGCCAGACACATTGATATATTGTAATAGTTTCTAAAATTTTGAAGGTCATTTGAAGATGGCTGTGTCCATAAGCTCAACCCACTGAATTGTTAGTGGCTACTTTTGATCCCTGACAGTGTTTTCTACAAAAGATGCTAAACAGACTCTTGGAGAATTCTTATTAGCAACTGTTCCACATTTAGTTCTCTATGAAAACTACTATAATGACTACTGCTGAATTACTAATATCTTTAAGTTAAATGTGATTTTGTCAATGTCCTGTAAAGATCCACATCCCCTGCTATAAAATGACATTTGTGGGGAGAGCCTGAGAAGGTCAATCCACACTAATGTTATCACCACTCAAGGGGGAAGAAATGTTACATAGAAAAAGCATATAAGAAAAAAATAGAGGAGACTTGGAAGAAGAAAAGTCAGCAAACATGTCTGAAATGTTTAGTTTTTTTTAATATTGAAATCACTGTCTACATCAAGCTTTCTCTACATCAAGACCACTTTTAGGTAAGGGAAGCTGCTATCTGGTGTCTGTTCATGAGAAAGCATTTCAATGGCGCTCTTCACCCTCTAATTGCATGTCCGTTCTCTCAGACACCTTTAAAAGGACTTTGTCCCAGAGAGGTGTAAACAACACCGTGCCGCCCAATTTATGGGTTTGTATACTTATTGCACAATCTCATTACAATCAATATAATTAGCACATCAAAAAAGCTCCACATAAAGCGCCAGTTCTGAATTTTAACAAGGGTGTAAGTGACAAAAAGAGATGGTTTTGGGAAAGGCAAGCTGCAAGTGTGTGAGCGAGCTGATTAGAGCAGTATGGCCAGAAATAACGGGGTTTCTGCTGACGGTGAAGTCGTAAATTGTGTTTTGTTTGGGAACTGATTTTTAATCCTAACTCAGTCTTCTTCATTGGATTTAGCTTTTGAGAAAAGTCAGTGAAATTGACGAACTGTATTTCAGAATTTTGCATTGTAATGTCATCATTAACACTAAAACCAAGAGAAATGAATATATATTTCATTTTTTCCCAAGCAGGCAAGAGTAGCACACTGGTTCTAATAATTAGTCAAAGCATTCACAATCTGTGAGTATCATAGCTTTGTAGGTATATACATAAAAACTATGGAATATGTTTTCATTTTGCCAGTTCAAAACCCTCCGTCTCTCTGTCAGTTGGTTAGCCGGTCAGTCAGTTGGTCTGTCTGTCTGTCTGTCTTTCTGCAATGCAAAAAGTATTTGCTTTACTCTTATTCATATCACTTAATTGTTTCTGCTTTACAAAGAAATATATACTCCTTACTGATATATTTAAATAACTTTCAGTCTCAGGTCTTTGGAAATTTCTTTCAATTTTGGTACAGTGTGCTGTTTGCTGAGGCCGCTTTGGGAACTTCACATTGCTGGAAAGATTGTATTTAAGCGTTTCTATTCAACAGGGTTGGCAGCAAACAATACTGGATGTGAATGTTATTCTAACCCTTTATTAATTCAATTTGGTTCATTTCTTTGTATCTGTCTGCTCTTATTTACAGGCTCAGACACATACAGTCATTAAATGGAGCAAGAGACATAAACAACATTTTATCTGATGTACTTCAAATCTCATCATCCCAGAACAGCTCTCTAAAAGAAGATTCTCTTAAATTACCTTTGCCCTTTAACCCAGTCCTAGGGGTGTCCCTTTTGTCAATCCGGCCTGGAATGAAAGGGCTTGTGTGGTTTAGTCAAGGTCCAAATGAGATAAGAGTGAA
The DNA here is from genome assembly GCA_017165825.1 of Hepsetus odoe. Taxonomy (NCBI): domain Eukaryota; kingdom Metazoa; phylum Chordata; class Actinopteri; order Characiformes; family Hepsetidae; genus Hepsetus; species Hepsetus odoe. The sequence goes on from CM029378.1 coordinate 18,340,281, forward strand.
GCTTCAGCACTGCTTCTCGAAAGTCTGAGTTACAACTTTACAGGACCTACGTTTAACTTTCTTGGACACTTGAAGGCCTGCACAGCGAAATGCTTGAAATACCTAGAAAATGTAACCTTGCATTGTTTAAAAAAATGTGTCCTTGGATGCCAGAAGTGAGTAGGCCAATTTTACCATCATTCATTCGTCTGAAAGAAAGAGAAAAGAAAACATTTTGATTTGAGGGCTCCTTTTGGCCCCATTTACATAGTTTTACTCATAATTACTTATCTTGAAGAAAATTGGTTCAGTGAGAAACAAAATGTAAACAATTTTCCAACTTTACTGGCTTTAAGGCTTTGTGTTGTCCATAACTACAAACATCTGTCAGTACAGGCACAATACAAGTCATAGGTACTTGAGGGAGCTGTAAAGGATGGTAACACCATCGCCCTGTATACAAAAGTTTGGAAATTTGATCCCTCTCCATTTACATTTAGCAGACAAGCTTATCCAGAGTGACTTCCATGTCCTAATTGCAGGTACAGTCCCCCTGGATAAAACACAGGGTCTTGCTCAGGAACTCAGGGGTGGTGGTACCAAAGGTGGGATTCAAACCTGGGACCTCTTGAGCCATAAGTCTGTATGCAAGTACCCTACCACTAGACCAACACCACCCCTAGGCTCCATACACGACTGCCATGTAGGACTAAAAGTAAGGCTTCAAATAGTGCACTTGCTCACCACCATAAATTGCTCTGGGTGTCTGCTCATCATACTTTTAAACTATATTACATATATATTGCATTTACAGTGCAGAGTATGTATAAACTGAACATTTACTAACCCTACCCCTAACAGCTAGTCAACAATCAGTGACTGCTGTTGAGTCACCCTTGGATCACCATGGTTGATTTTCCAACATGGAATCAATTGCCAATACAAGATTACTGCAAATTTACCATTTTGACTTCCATGTTGATTCTATGTTGGTTTAATGCTCAGAGACTCTCCTCGCTCCCTGATTCAAAGTGTCAGAAATTGGCTTTGTGGAATATTACAGATGGATATATATGTACAGAATCTCAAAAAAGCAACAATTTTCCAGTGTCTCATGTTGAATACAAATCTTGCAAAGGCTGTGATCAGTGTTTAATCAGCAAACTGACTTGTAGTGTTTAATTAATTTGGCATTTGACCAGTAATGTTATTAAAATGTAATGCAAGTGTTACTAATGTAAACCTTTACAGTGTGAAAGCATCAAAACTGATTATACAAATCAACACAATTACCACATAAAATGATCTACACTGTCCACTGGATCACCTGTCTAGCTGTTGTTAAGGAACACATCCAGATTTATTTTGTTCATTGCTAAAATAATCACAAATTCTCTTTCCTGTTCACATGAAGCTTCCTTCAAAAAAACCATATCCAATTCCAATTTCTCACATATTTGTTTTGCTTTTCATCCTTAACCTCCCTGTATCTTTCATTACCAAGGCTCCTTTTGTAAATGTATGTTAATGATGCATGTAAATGAGCTCGGTTCAGACTGGCTGTAATTTGTGTTTTATTGAAAAAGCAGTCCAGACTGAAACGCTCCTATAAACAGGCTGCATGCAAAGAGGCAGATATATTTATGAGAATACGCTGTTTTTATAGGCTGTTTAAGCAGCTTAACTTACATATGTGGACTGAATGGACTGGGCAATGAAACTTTCAAAAGGTTTAAATAATAAATTTAAATCTTTTTTTTAATGAAAATTGTATTTTTTTATGATATGCATGTAAATCTCACCCGTCCAGCATCAGTGCAGCAACTGTCAGCAGAAAATTAGACACGAAATGTCTCAATGAGAACATAAAAATTAGGAAGTTTTCATTTTCATTCACAGGCACTGCTACAGATTTTATATTCATCCAACTATGATGACTTCTACAGAGCTGAAAACTTTTTTCAGTGTTTTCACTCAACTTACAACTGACATTTTAGGACATTTATCCTGTGATAAATGTCCAGTCCAGCTCTGAAGCTAGTCTTAGGAACACGACAGCAGTGGCCTAGTGGTTAAGGACGAGGCCAGGATCAGAAAATCGTGGGTTTGAGTCCCAGGCCAGTAGGTTGCCCTGAGGTACCCTTGAGCATGGTACTGTCTCCATCACTGTAGAGTTTTTAGGTTTCTATACTTGAGTGTTTTTGGATGACATTTTAGAGTTACTCCTTATGTTTAAAAAAAAAAAGCACAAAAGCGCATCACAAAAAAAAGTTAAATACGGTTTCAGAGTCATAATCGTAGTCTTTTTTTCAAAGCAACTATCTGTAATACTACTTAAGCAAATTATGTGTGTACAAACACCACTTCTGGCCATGAATTAGGATATTTTTTAAGCAATAAATATTTAGCCATGGTTTTAGTCAGCATAAACATAACTAGGCCTACATGATAGGCCTTGATGGTTTCCTTAAGACACTTTAGCTGAAGCTATAGCAGAAGCAGGAAAAGAGTCACAAAGTTAGCTTCAGTTATGGCATATTTGGAGAGGCGAAAGCTTCAACTTTCTCTCTTGCCGCCCTGTCAGTGGCACTACTGAACACTGTCAGCACTCTCTGACGTAACTACAGTGATGTGGAACTGAAAGCTCTGCTTTGAACACTTCTTAAAGGGGTTGCAAATCAAACAAATGTCCTGAGCTGTGGTTTGTGCCGAGTGACCACACGTTGATTAATTGGTCCTGTTTAAAAATGAGCGTTTCTGGAGGGAAAGGTTTGTTTCATTTAATGAAGAAGATGCCAGAAAACAAGGCAGAAGCTTCTCCTGATGTTAAAAATATCAAACCACTGACCTGGACAGTATGGTACCCAAGACCAAACCAAGTGAGATGGCTTCCTGTTGAATTGCTCTTCCCTAATCATAAAGCAGATGCTGAGTGCAGTGTTTTTGCAAAGCATTTCAGCAGCAAAAGCTGTCTCTCTGTGTGAGATTTGGCTGGCATGCCCACATAACACCTGTAATCAGCGACTGCCAGCAGTGCCAGAGGGGACATAAAGCAGTGTGTTTGTTGCCCTGCCGTGACAGCAGCCCTTGTTCCTGCTGACAGGTCCGCATGCTGGGCCTGAGTGGCCACTGTGGCCTGTGTAAATACGGCCCAGAGTCCCTGCCACTGGGGAGATAATGTTATCTGTACTGCCAAAGAGTTCTCCCATCCCTCCTCCAACAGAAAAAGAAAGAAAGAAAAAAACAAAACCCACCTCCCTTGAGACTGCCCCTGCTTACCCACCCACACTGCAATCAAGGCTCTAACTCATTTCTGCCATGTCACCTCCGTCGAGACCGAGGGACTGCACATCTTTGCGCACAAGCAGAGAAGTCCCTCAAAAAAGGGATGAACGAGACACTCCACTGTGGAACAAATGTTGTGGCATTGCTTAGCTCCATTGGAGGGAGTTTGGAATTATCATCCCATGCTAACGTTCTCCCCAACGTTCTAGGAATGCGAATTATCCCGCAGATTCAGAGGGGTCCCTGCGACGTGACCTCCAGCAGAAGGAGGCAGAGCCGACGTGATTGAATAATCCCTGGCTTTACTTTTTTTTTCTTTCTTTTTCATTAAAAAGAGATTTTAAGTGTGAAAAGTATTATTTTCTTGCCCCAAATGCCGTGGAATTTCACACATATTTACAGGCAAGATATTTTCCAATGTGGGAGGCAGTTTGAAACACAAATAAAAAAGAATAATACGAATAAGTAAATAAAATATTCCTTTTATTAATTTTCTTTCCTGCTGTTTTTGGGAGAGAGAAAGAAAACAACAAAACCAACCGTCGCAAAACAAAACACCTCCATTGACCAGCTCAAAAATAAGCTCTGCTTTTTATTGCTTTGATGGAGCCACTGCCCGTGAATGAGAATACTTGCAATGTTAGTAGGGCTTCCCAGACAGCTTGCACAAAGAGTGAAGTTCACAGCTGGCAGAGGTCTGGGGGACAGCACAAAAGTTACAGTTATTTGTTTAGTGAAACTGAACGTAATTGAGAGACGCTGGGCCAGTTCAGACATGTCCTGAACGTCTTTGTACTTTCCTTGTCGATAAGCAAACTGTTCTGATGGTAAATCATAAGAGCAGCTTCTGGACAAGGAAACACAACAGAATCAGGAGGACCTGTGTGTGTGCGCGATTCCAGCCTACTGACTCGATTATGTGAACAATGGAGGGTTCGCTGCTCATGAAGACAGATGAGTCTGTAGCTCTGAGAGCTCTGACTCTCATCTAAACTCAATGGAACACATGGATGGTGGCGATATGAAAATGCATTTGGGCAGACTTTGTAAAATCACAGGCTAAATGCATAATAAATAGACCACTGGCCACTAATAGGGTTTTAAGCATTTTTAAGCAAGATCCCAGTAAACTCTTAAAAATGCAATACTGTCCAAAAACATTTAATGCACGATTGAGGAGTAGTTCTCCAGGCTTCTTGAAGAATTTTAAGTTCTTGTTTCTCATTTTTAGTCCAGTCTCTGTACCTGTGCTGTTTTCAGAGGCAGAAGCAGCGTGGGATCATCTTGACACAAAACTGAACAAAAGGCGGCCAGCATCCAAAGAGGAGCTTTGGAAGGTCCTTCAAGAATCCTGGAAAACAATTCCTTGCAAACGACTTAAAGAAATTACCATAAAGCTTCTTCCAGTGAATTCAGGCTGTGCTGAAGATTAACATGGTAGCAAATATTGATTTTAAAGCTGGTTGAAATTATACAATCTCTCATTGTGTAACAGACTGTATTTACATGTAATTTTGAACAGATTGCAATAAATCACAGCACCTATTATCTAATTTTCAACCTAAAATCTCATTTTCCTAGCAAAATATAAAGAAATGAGAGGTGACTCAGGTCTTTTGCACAGTACTGAACATGCCAAGAAGGGTTTTCAGAAGCAACGTCCTATGAAAACACTTTGAATTCCCTAAAGAAGACATTTTATAAACAAGAGCACAAATGTAAGTGGAAATCTTTTCACAAAGTTTGCTGCTTCAGATTTTTTTGGTATTTTTTGCCAGAGGTTTCTGTGTTGTTTCAAAGGCTTTTGTTGACAGTTATATTAAGTTTATGCAAAGAGTCCATATTTGCAGTGCTGGCCCTTCTTTTTCAAGACCTCTGCAATTCACCCTGACATGCTGTCAATCAACTTCTGGCCCAAATCCTTACTGATGGAGTCCATTCTTGCATAATCATTGCTTGGTGTTTGTCAGAATTTGTGGGGTTTTTTTCCTCCTCTCTCTTGAGGATTGACCACAAGTTCTCAATGGGATTAAGGTCTGGGGAGTTTTCTTGGTCATGGAACCCAAATTTCAATGTTTTGTTCCACTTAGTTGTCACTTTTGCCTCATGGCATGGTGCTCCATCATGCTGGAAAAGCCATCGTTTTTCATCAAACTGTTTTTGGATGGTTGGGAGAAGTGGCTCTTGGAGGATGTTTTGGTTCCATTCTTTATTCATTCTGTGTTGTTCAGCAAAAATTGTGAGTGAGCCACTTCCTTGGCTGAGAAGCAACCGCACACATGAATGGTCTCAGGATGCTTTACTGTTTGCATGACACAGTAGTGATGGTAGCGCTCAGCTTTTCTTCTCCGGAAAATCTTTTTTCCAGGGGCCCACAATCGGAAAAAGGATTCACCCAACCCCCCCCCCCCCCCCCCCAGAGTCCTCAGCAGTCTGTGGCTTTTGCTGAATATCAGTCTGTCCCTGATGTTTTTCTTGGAGAGAAGTGGCTTCTTTGATGCCCTTTTTATTACCAGGACATCCTCCAAAAGTCTTCACCTCACTTTATGTGCAGATGCACTCACACCTGCCTGCTGCCATTCCTGATTCTGCAGCTGAATCAACTTTAGGAGACGGTCCTGGTGCTTGCTGGACTTTCTTGGGCGCCCTGAAGCCTCTTCACAACTGAAGCTCTCTGCTTGAAATTCTTGATGATCTGATAAATGATTGATTCAGCTATAATCTTACAAGCAGCAATATCCTTGCCTATGAAGCACTTTTTGTGTAAAGCAGTGACGACTGCATGTTTTCTTGCAGGTAACCATGGTTAACAGAGGAAGAACAATGATTTCACCACCCTCCTTTTAAGTGAAAGTGAAGTGAAAGTGACTATCCTTGTCATTGTGAAACACAGCACAGCACAACACAATGAATCTCAACCTCTGAGTTTCACCCATACACACACGTGCAGCAGGGGGCAGCTATTGAAAGTGCCCGGGGAGCAGTGACGGGGACGGTACCTTGCTCAAGGGTACCTCAGGGCAAACTACTGTTGAGGGAACTGAACCCACAATCTTTCGATCCAGGGCTAACCACTCTGGTGATCCCTAACCACTAGTCCACCACTGCCCATTTTAAAGCATCCACTCTGCTATTCTAACTCAATCAGCCTAAAAGAGTGATCTCCAGCCTCACCTGTGTTAACAAGAGGATCACTGAAATGATGTCAGCAGTTCCTTTTGTGGCTGAAATGCAGTGGAAATGGGTTTTTTTGGGGATTAATTGGCCATCATAAAATCAAAGTTTGTGAAAATGAATAGTTATGTAATTTGCTAAACTTTTGGCCATGGCTGTACACACCAAATTTTTACACTAAGATTAAAGTTATGAATGGGTGTGAGCCTTCTAATGCAATACATAATGGTAAAGATGGCTAAATTGTAAGATTTTTTTCCCCTTGTTTAATTATGGCAATGTCCTTATTATGCAGTATGAGAAATGCTATCAGTTTTTGGGAAAGCAAATCAGAAAAAACTATATGCTGTAGGGAACTGGATGTTTTTTTCAGGGCCTGTATTCAGTTGTACTGACTAGGATTAAATTCCTTTAGTTTACGATGAACTTATTGCTGGTGAGAATCCCCAGGGCCTTCTAATGATTTCAGAGAATTAAACAAAACATACTTTTAGTTTATTTCAGAAAAAAACAGTCATCACATGTTTTTAACATCTGTAGATGCCATAGCGGCTCACACACTCCATTGTAATGCATTGGTTAGAAATGTTTTCATTAAAAAAGTTTAATGGACAATGAAAAATTAAGGATCAATTTAAACGTAAGGGATTTTTGTCCCATAGTTTTTAGGTGGATACATTCAAGCAAGCTTTCATACTTGTTAGGCCTTCAGGAGCAAGACAGACAGCCCTACACATTAAATTAACCATCAACGTAATTAAAAACTGACAGTGCAATTGACCAATCATGTTTTGATTTTAAAAAAAGGGTTGAATGAGGATTCTAGCACTTAAGAGTCTAGATCTTCTGGAAGATTAGGTTGTTTACCATTGGCAAGCAATGTCTCACCAACAAGTATCGGTCAAGTTGTTCAACTGCAAGCTTTAAATTGATATCTTTTTTTTTAATATATCTGTTACAAGCTTTAAAACATGGAATGCCTTTCAAAAGCTAAATTAAATGTCTGTGTTTAATCTAGAATGATCAAACAATGTTAATTTTTAGCTTTGTGCTGACATATTACTAAAATGCTGAGAGCAGCCATTAGAATAAGTTGTAGTTTTTTTATATTAATGAGTAGATGTTAACTTTAGGCCAGGCTCTACTAATCAAGCTTCACTATTGCCTTACTGACAGGTACACGTCCCGCACTCCTACTCTGAATCAGGTTTATGGGTCATGGACTCTTTATTCTCCACATTGAGAGAATTTAGACTTTCTGAAGTACAACAGCAACTTAATCACAACTTTCAGAGACGGTCAGTCCTTTTATTCAAGTAGAGAATATAATTTGATTTCTTAAGTTGCATGTTAGAATTAATCCTTTCCAAAAAGTCAATACAAATACACTCCTAAAACAGTCCTTGCCATGAATATGGTATTGCATTTCACAATTAATCAGAAAGAAAAACAGGACAATGGCGTTTAAACAGCTTATGTAAAAAAAGGACAAATGTGTAAAAAAAAAAAAAAAAAAAAGCCATATTTTCTAACATCATTTCAAATAAATTATAAGGCTGAAAAAGAGGAACCAAACCTAAACAGTGCCTCAAAGTGCTTGTGCTGGGCTTATCTCTGAAATGATCTCTGCAAAGCACTTGTTGCTTTTTGCTTCCCCTATATCCTTCTGATAGCTGATTTTGTAAAGATTTTTTTAATGAGCACATATTTATATTATGTCTAAAACATCAATTGAACTAAAATGAATATAGATGTAGCTTGATTATTCTATACAAAAATGGATTTGCCACTATTTATGCTTCACAATATGAAAAATGAAATCCTCCAAACATGAATCAAAAGACTTTGAAACAAACATAAAAAAGTAATGATAATCATGAGAGTTCAGCATAGATTTCTCAGGCAACAAAAATAAAATGTGAAAGTAGTAAAAGAAGAATTACATAGTATTTTCTGCATCGTGCATTCCATTATGCTAATGTAGCAAAACAAAAGTCAACAGGTCTTTAGACCAGCAGTCTATGAGGAAGGAGCGAAAACGTTCACAGAAACGACTCTGCCCTTTCCCACAGAGGCATTTCAGAGAAGAATCCTTCACAGAGACCATAGCCTTGGTCCAGAGACAGCGGGATGGTCTGGACTTCCTCTTTGATCTCCCAGGGGTGCTGCTGCTGCTGCTGCTGCTGAGGAATATCTGAAAACAGTGCCATACCCTCATAATAATGCGGATGGGTCTGTATCTGCTGCTGGTGCTGCTGATGATGCTGCTGTGGCTGAAAGTCATCCATGCTGCATCCCATCATGCTGTTCATCTCTAAGTATGCACATGCCTGTTCGTCCTCGTTGTTGTACCACTTGGGTAGGCTGGAAACATGCTGGTTCTGGGGCACCTCCATCTCACAGCCCAGAGAGCTCAGAGCAGAGTTGATGTCCAGGTCCTCAAAGGTGCTGCCGCTTCCACTGAGGACATCGTCAAAAACAGATGCCAGGTCAAAGTCCCCCCGGAGCGCATCAAAGCTTTTGAGATCGCTAGCCAGTAGAGGGGACTGGGACACCCTTCCCAGCTTATTCCCTCGCTTGGGAAACGCTTGCTTGCGTTTGTTCCCTGCCACAGGTTCTTGGAAGTGGCCCATAGGTGTTTGCTGGCCACGCTGAGGGCTGTAGGAAGAGCAGGAGGAGAGCAGTCTACTTTGTCTTTGGGTGCTGAAATTTGTGGCAGGCATCCGCCTTCGCTTGAAGACGCCATTGACGAACATGTCAGCGTACTGAGGGTCGATCTGCCAGAAGCCCCCCTTTCCTGGTTCATCTTTCTGCCTGGGCACCTTCATGAAGCACTTGTTCAGGGACAAGTTATGACGAATTGAGTTCTAGAAGAGATTGACATAATTGAGATTTGTTCCCTAACCTGGGTGAAAGTTTGAGCAACCCCTTTATCCAATCCCCACCTCACCCCACCACAGGGTCAAAGGAAATGGATTGTAGATTTATTTTAGCTCTATTATGATGCAAATAAGTAACCATACTTAAATGTGACATTTTCCTGCACATTTTAGGACATTTATATTTATTTGCTGGATTTCAACAAAAATAACATTTCCTTCATAAATGCTGCAAATGTTTTTTTTTTCTATTTTCAAAATGTAAATCTCATTTCACCAAGGAAGCCCAACCTTTCTCACTGTAAATCATGTTTTAAAAATACTAATATATGCTTAAATATGAATAAGTATAGGTCTTCCACCCATCACACACATCCAAATCTACTTTACTCTGGTACATAATTGCTTTATTCACTATAATTCCTCATACAGAAAGACCTCTGGAAGATCCCATTGTGCAGCAGGTCAAGGTGTCCTGTTTCACTGGCTTGTGTGTGTCGTGGAGGGGGGGCAGGTTAATGAAGGTGGGGGAAGGGAACGATGTGTGTACAGGAAAGCATATGCTCCTAATGAGACTCTCCTGTAATGCAGCACTGCATGTTTCTTATGATCAGCTGTGCTAGGCTGCCAGCATGGTCCCCTAAGGGTCCCTCATTAAAGATACAGGCCCCAGGACACACGATGGCCCTTTGGGTATAAGGGGCTCAGCTTCCAGGAACAGCACAAGTACGAGTGGTCTAACCTACCATAACGCGTGTCGTTTACTCACACTGAGAAAACACACACAGGAGGTTTGGTTTAGTTCATACATGTTGCAAACTCATGGTAATGTAGTTCTCCATTTCACCATATAAAAGGAAACATAACTGTCCCTACAGATAATGTCTTGAAGTGCCCATCTTGACTGTCCTCCTGATGCACTTCCTCTGCATAGATTAATGACCGGGGGCTGTTTATCCAAAGCATATTTTTGCTGAAAAGAATCAGCACGAAGCTTCTTTTTTCTAAATTAGCACTAAAACAAGTCTTAGTTCCTTTCTTTACATACATGTCGCCACTCTCATGACAACTTTTTTCCACCATTTGGAACTGACAGCTGCTTTTATATGATAAACTTGCCACCATTTCTCTTCATCCTAACAGCTTTGGTTTCCAGGGCTGTACAGTTCCAGTTTTTTCAGCTCAAGACCTTTTTTTTAAGCCAAAAAGAGTTGAGGTTTGAACACTTGCTCGCTAGACTTTCAATTTTCCATCAAATTTTCACCCTTGTAATTAGAAAATTCTCTCAAATACTAAAACGATTTATCGTACAGCCAACTGTTAGCTTTTCTTAAAAATGCTACAGTGTTTCAAAGCCTTAATGCTCCAGTTACCTGCCAGCTGGGCTCTGCATGTCTGTAGTAGCAGAAGTTCTCAGTGATCCAGCTGTAGATGGCGGACAGAGGAATTTTCGTCTTCTTGCTGGCTTGCATGGCCATGCAGATGAGCGTGGCATACGAGTAAGGAGGCTTGACATTAGGGTTCGTTTTGTAGTCAATCTCCTCGCTGTGGCTGTAGTGTCCAGCCTGTGGATGGCTGTAGGTGCTGCAGGCTGGTGTGGGGTTCCCTGGGGGCTGTGCCATGCCTGTGGCTGCAGTATCCCCGGCTGGAGGGCTGGAAGGTGAATCAGAACCCCCTGAAAGGTTCTTGGGCTGAGAGAAGTGCTGCGGATGGCAGCCAAAGCTGGGCGACCTCTCTGGGTTGGCACTGAGGATCGAGAAGTTCTGGAGCCAGTGCAGACTTGTGAGGCTGTCGTCCAGACTCACGGAACCGCTGATGTTTTCATGGTCTTCTGGATGAAGCAGCATCCATTTCTCCTTAAATTTATTAGCAATCTCAGGGCTTGTTAGAACTGGCATTTTGGAAGGAGGCACGTTGTATAAGAGCGTCTCGTCCAGACCCCTCCAAGGGATCTTACAGTGGAGACCTAGAGGAGATGTGCAATTCAGAGAGAGAAAAAATAAATGTAATCAGCTGAGCAGGTTAAAGAGTTAATGAAGTGTGATACCTTGATAAGACGATAGGATGGTTTTGGGTTTTACAAGCTGTCAAGTACTCGAAAGCAACTCTGTTTCAAATTTAGCTGATGTTTTGCCAAAACGAGTAAAATAAAACTGTGTGAATAGACTAATTGCATATAAAAGGTCATTTTAGTGGCTAATTAAGTAAAGGAGGGGCGTTCAAAAAAACGGATTTGTGCCTCATATTATCTGAAACATTATCTAATATTCACCAACAAAAATAAGGAGGCCTGACATGGTTCCTTGGGTTCCCTAAAAAACCTTTAAATGACTAACTTTTAAAAGTACTCAATCTTGTAAAAGGCTTGAACGGCTTCCTCATGACATAATGGCTTTTGAGAAAACCTTTCAAGTGGCGAGGAACCCTGTGTGATGGTCATCCACCACGCACCAAAGCGGTTCTTTAGACAAAGCATTAAAAACAGGCCTGAGAACAAGAATCTCAAACTGACCACACTGATGAAGACAAGGAACGTTTAAAGATACACTTTGGTAACACTTTAAGAAATAATATTATTCTTTCTATATGTGGAAAAGCAAAGGCTGTAAAAAGGCTAAATCTATAGCAGATTAATTATTTATTCATCTTTTAACATTAATGCCTCATCATACCTGAATCCACAAAAAAAAAAAAAAAAAAAAGCTTGAAAGGTAACTGGCCTGCTTAGAAATGGAAAGCTAAAATATCGCAGCAATAATCTGGAGGAAAGGTAGATAAAAGGTAAAGAAGTGTTTACCCACCTTGGCTGTAGAGAAGCAGTGAAGCTGGAGCTGAGCCTTTTTCCCTGGATGAGTCTTAGTCCCTAAGCTGAGTTGGAGGAGGAGGTAGAGGTGGAGGAGGAGGAGGAGGAGGAGGCAGAGCAACAAGTGCACTCAGAGGCTGCACTCTCGCTCACTCCATTCTCATGTGAAAAGAGCCAAGATTAAGATTAAGGCTTCAGCATCCCACATGTCATGGTGCAGAGAGAGAGTGGGGCAGACTGGAGAAGGCTTCCCTGCCTCTTAATAGCCCTTTAAATGCAGGCGCACTCTGATTGGCCAGACAGTCGTGAGGGGCGTGTACTCGCCAAAGCTCAGCCCTGGATCTCTGACCATCAGCGACCTTCATCCTCACAGGATTTTAAATGCACACAGGACCACGTGCACGGGCATCATCCACACATGGAGGTCCTGCTGTTTAGAAGCAAATGTGGACCACCCAGGGCCGGTGGGCGTGGTCGGGGGCGGGGCGTTTCGCCCGCCGCGCCAACTCGGACAGAAAGGCGCTAAGTTGGAGAGTCGAGCGCGCCAGTGGTCCCGCCTGAGCGCGCGCACACACACACACACACACACACACCGCGTCAGACCAACCGATTCTAAAGAAAGCACTTTATAAGAGAGAAACGCCTTTATTTGGCTTCAGGGCTGGAACTGCAGGTGTAAGAGAGCCCTCTTGTGGCAGGAAGCGCCACTGCAGGCGCTCTTCTGTTGCGCAAGTGGAACTTCACCAAATAATTATTCATGTCTGAGATGTAAATCATTCAGATTAGGCAGAATCTTTTTCCAATGGTGCTGACAGGAATCAGGGGTCACTGTCTACACCCCAAATGTTTTATTCTCCATAATCTCTCCTCTTTTAATTATACAGGTACATCAGAAAAATATGTAAGGTTCATTTGCCATAAATGTATGTATTTTTAAGCAAGCTCTGCCATGAAAGCATTTAAAAATGCTTTATGTATGGTGTATATTTTAAGCCTAAACCTTCTCAAAACCTTTAAACAATGTCAGGCACCAGAGTATTCACTGGCATTTTATGTAATTACTTTCTGAACTCTTAAGATTTCTGGTTTCTTGCTCCACCACTGTCTTCTAGCCCTTCTAAATGACTTTCTCTGCATCATTCAATTACACAGATATTTGAAAAATAGATGCGATTTCTCTCTAAACTACCAGACATTTGGGATCATCCTTTTTTTCCATTTTGTCTGAAAATAGGCTTATAAATGAACCACATACAGTAATCCATTAAAGCTTCACAGCTTTGTTAGGATTACACTAGGAAGGTGTATAAAATGACAATAAAGCTTTTATTTTGTACCATTTTCTGCAGTTAAGAGAATTCCACCAAACCTTTCTTTAAAACTGCATGTCTGAGATGTAAGTCGTTCACATTTAACCAGAATTTCTTTACAGTGGTGCTGAGCAGGGGTCAGTGTTTTACTTTCCATCAAAAATCTCTGATATTGTTTATCATAAACAGGCTTATCATAAATGAACGTTTCACTGAAGTGTCGATATTAATGTAACACGTAGCATATTAAAGTTAAAACAACAAAATATTAACATGGCAACTGATTCCAGACTTTTGAAAGTTATTGCTGGGTCATCTTTTTTAGCTAGGCTTACTCAATCAAACTGCTGTAAAGACAGGGCCACAAGGAAATGTAGTTGCAACAGCACTTTATGATAAAACGATTCATCTACATACAAATGTACAATACTTTACTAGCAGTAGAGGATCACTACAAAGCAACAAATATATCATTGCAGGCTGGTTTTCATGACAGAGATCAAGTCTAGCCTTTGATGTAACGACTAGCTTCACATTCAGAGGTGTCTTTTGGATCAATAATCTCTTTAGGCATTGGACTAGGCTTAATCTCGGTCTTAAAATGAATATGAATGTAAGGAAAACCCATTTGAACTAATTAAATCTTTAAGAAGTGCATACAGCTTCCTATTTTGTACATTTTGGAGACTAGAAGAAGGAAAAGCCATATGTTCTAAGGCACAGATATACAGGGTCAGACTTAAACTACACGATTATCTCAACAGGTGCATCACAGACTGATAGCTTGGTGTTAAACTGTTAGTATAAAAAGACAAAGTCATACACCAACAAAAGGCCTTAAACAAACTAAAAAAGGAAGCTGACTGGACCAAACATGATTGCACTTCGCAAAATAGAAGAAACACAGAATTTACTGTCCGACACATAAACATCACGAAGACACTGAGAGATGAGACAGAAATTGCAGCTGATTATACGTCTACGAATCTGAAGATTTTCACATCTGTAATCAGCAGTTTTTCTTTTAATAATTCAACCACACTAACAAAACTGCATCAGCAGAGAAAGAGTGCCGGTTTTATAACGCGAGCTGCAGATCCTTTATGTCCTCTAAGATGGGGCCTCAGTGAATCAGACCAGTTTTTCCAGCATCTCCCACAGATGCTCAGTTGGGTTGAGTTCTGGGGAACTTGGAGGCCAAGACAACACCTCAGACAACTTTCAAACGATGTGACTGTAATTAGGTAATACTGATGCTGGTAAGGGATGAGCTTGGTTTACGTTTAGGCTGATGGTACATCCTGGTATATAAGATGTACCTGGTACATCTCAAAGCAACATGTACCAGGACTCAAAGCTTCCCGGCAGAACATCATCCAGAGCATTACATCCACCGGCTTGCCTTCCTCCCTGGTGCCATTTTACCCTAGTTAGCAACACACATCTACCTTTTCACATGGTGTAAAAGAAAAGGAGCTTCTTCAGACCTAGCCACCTTCTTCTTTTACTCCATGGTTAGGTTCTAATGCTCCCTTGGCCACTGTAAGATTGTCCTCTTGTGGACTTTTGGTGCATCGGTTGCTGTGAAGCTTGCAAGGCCAACAAGCTCTGACCTACACATCTAGCCATCACGACACAGTCAGATTTGCTGACTCTCACACTTGCATCTCACACTCACATTTTTCTTACTTCCAAAACATCAACTTCAAGAACTGCCTGCTCACTTGGAAAAGAGAAAAATGTTCCAGTTTCCAGACTCCTACTAACTCTAGTCATTCACTGCAATGTCAGTGATGTTAAAGATCATCAGTGACTTTGGTACAAATAACAAATTACAAAAATGCTTACAAAGATTTATGTCAGTGGTCATGAAAGCCTTTTATAAATTTTATGCAGCCTTGCAAATACCACTGCTTAATTGTTACCAAAGGAAATGTAATCTGATTAGGCTTATTTTCAAAGGTGCTGCTCTGATTACGCATACTTGATTTTTATAATCAGATTACATGCAGTCGATTTCCACCCAATGTTAAGTGTCATTTTCGGTTTAAACTTAATCTAGGTTATGAAACTAAGATGCCAATGTCAGCGGACACGGCACGACTGATTATTCGTTCACACTCAGAAGCGAATTATCAGCCATGAAAAATCTAAACATGTACACAATCCTCTTTATGATTTCCTTCACCAACCTTCTTCCTTCAAGGCAAAGGCACTCAATTCTGGTCTTAATCTGACTAATATCTGGAGTAACTTATTATTATTGGTACTCAAAAAATGGTATGTGCAACTGAATGGCCACAGTGTCGTGACACCAGACGCCTTGTGCACAGAAGAGAGTCTGCAATACCCAGCCCACAAGCACTGTGAATGAAATCTCTCAGACATAGTGATTCTTTGGGCATCCAGAAAATATAAGTAGGTCATGGCAAAACAGAACAAATCCACCCCTTCCAAATGAGGAAGAGTGATGCTAAATATATTTCAAATAAGTATTTCCAAGCACACAATCTGATTGGTTGAAAACAGTTTGACCTACGGTATTCAATGGTGTCCAATTTCTGCATTTTATCTGTTCAACTCTGCAGACTTCCAGTTGCTGATGGAACAACTTGGTGGCAAAAACACAATGATTATCAGTTCTTGACTTTTTTCTTTGAAATTTCTCTATAAAAGCAGTAAAACACTTGAGGTTGTACGCTTTCAAAAAGAATTATTAATCATGACACTCTCCCTCTAGTGTTCTGTATCTTTAGTTAGAATGGTATGCTACTTCTGAGTGAAACACTCTTGACTGAAAACTGAGAAGACTTAGAGATAAATGTCACAAAGTGAAAGAGTGCTAATGGAAGCAGAGGAAAGCATGATGCTGTTATGGGCCGAGGTGCTCGTCCTCCATGTGTAGGCTGCTGGGGAGGCAGAGCAAAGGCTGGCTGGAGCTGTTGGTGCTCTGGCTCTTCAGACTCTCAGTGGACCCTGATGACCCTGCGCAGAGGACCAAAGGGAGCAACAGGAACAACTTATCACAGCAGTTCTAAATACTGATTATTATTTGTAAACTTGGAACATTTATTTATTGTGCAATTAGTCAAAAAGACCAGACTTTTAAAAGCAGCATTCAGCAGAAAGTAATCACTGTGTCATACCTACCATTGTCAACATTCTTCAACAGCAGTAGACCAGGACTCAGATGCTGAGCAAGTTCAGATTACAGTCAGGTCAAATTGACACAGAAAGGTTAGGAGACATGGCAGAAAAAAAGTAGCAGATAAGCATCAGAATATGAAAGGAAGCAAAAGCCATCTTCAGCCGAGCATACCTTAGACAGCCTAAAAGGCTTTAATTTTACTCAAAATTACTCTCATTTGGAAATATTTGGCTCCGTAACCTCTCAAAATGTGCCTACTATAGCAGCTTACTTGCAGATGCTGAATCTCTTATTATACATATCAAATTATTGTCCATGATAATCATCTGCATGCTACAGATGAGGCAGGATGAATTATAGTTCCTCAGCTAAAAAAAGGATTTAACGCAGCTAAGCAGTTTCAGTAAGTTGTGAAATTTAGGTTTAATTCTCAGTGTGACAAAACTGTAATGGCAGCAATGAAAAATAATTTTATTATCTAAAACAGGCTGTCTGAAGAATTAGAGCTATGACCTGTTTGAGGCCATATGGTCACAGGATGGATGCTGTTGAGAAAGTTCTGAGCTTTAAACTGCAGTGCTGTGCAGAGATGCTGAGGCACCCCTCACGTTAGCATAGCTTAACACTGCCAGATATAAAATCACGTTAGTACACATTTTGGCCAGGTAATTATTCACAGGCTGCATAGGCATATGTATAGGCATCAGCAATATCTTTCTGGATATGGTGGTAATTTCTCATTTCTTCCCCAAACATTAAATACATGAAAACAGAATTAACATTAGTAAATGTGACTGGTTTTCAATATTTTGTAGCCTGTGGCAACACAGTGTTTATTCACAAAGGCTCAAACTATTGCTGTTGAAGAAGATATGTTAGGTTTGTCTTTAGTGCATTAACATTCCGTTGGAGCTGGAATTCTATTTATTGTCTGTTTAATATCAGAACCAGAATCGCTGCCAGAAAACCTTTATTTACGTGTGGTAATGATAAAAAGAGATGGCTTATGCCAAACAAAAGGATTATAAACTAAATTTCAAAGGGTTTATGTCAGGCAGAGGTTCAGGAAATAACCAGGCAAAGAATTTGTTTTTTCTGCTAGAAAACATAGAGATGGATTAGTTACAGGCTGTGGGTGTTTTAGGGTGGCAAGAACAGGAGATTTAGTCCAAATTAAAGGGATCATGAAGAAATGACCACTCAGTTCATCAACTTCACACACCTCTTGGTTTACATATTAATGGAAAAAAACTTTCTTTCTTCAACAGGATAACGATCCCAAGCATCCTTCAAAATTGTGCCAAAATGACTATACCCAGTCCAAAGAAAAGTAAAATGTTTTGAAATTTATGTCTTGGTCTCGCCAGTCTCCAGATCTTTTCCACTGAGCTGGCATAAGTAGACCTGGATCAATTAGACTGAAATGATCGTCCAGCAAATGAGACAATAAATTATTTCCAAAAATTGCTGGAACGGATGCTGTAAATCTGTGCTGCTGTTGGGTTTTGAAATTCATAACTGAGCATTTCCTTTCATTAAATTGCTCTCTGTTGAATGATGTATAATGTTACATTATACTTAAAAACCAGTCTGTTACATTTGCTGATATACACTGGTAAGCCCAAACGTCTGGCCTATAGTGTATTTAAGGGGTGCATCACCTAAAAACCTCAAATAACCAACTGCCAAAAAATACAAACTTCAAACTGATACAAGTGCAATGAGCAGAGTATTAAAAGAGAAAAACTAAGCCAGAAAGTGCACGTTATGGAATGTTAGCAGGCCAAGCGGTTGTTTTTAATATTACACAGCCTGTTGACCAAGAGATAAGCAGTGAAACTGGAAGAACGACTGCAGCACAAATTCAGAACTACCCGGTTCAAAACTCCTGACCTTTAGCATGCAAAGATGTGCCCAGCTGCGTTGCTTGCGTGGAAAACCTCAGGTTTAGTTTGTAAAGAGTGTACTATATGCAGAATGTAAAGGTTTGGTGTGTAGATGGGTGTGATGATGGGGCAATGTCAACTCACCAGGCAGGGCCAGGTCAGTTGAGGGGTCACTCTCAGAGCGGGTCAAGCTGCTACGGGCACTGTGACAGTCCTGCAGGATCTCACTCACAGACGCACCCAGAGCTCTGCTCTCTGATCCAACACACACACGCGCAAAGACACACCCAAACCTGTATGTTCCTCTAGCCCTAAATAACAATGTTTGTTTAATTAAAAAGAAAACTGACAAAAACATTTCACAATTAAAAACAACTGAAGCAGCTTTTGTATTTTTTGGACACACAAGGCATATCAGGACAGTATGAACGTGTCCTACGTCTGAACATTTTTGGCTGAACCATCGTCTAAATAGACAATGAGGTCTTATTTTTGATCACAAACATTTCCACTGAGATTCAGAACAACATTTTTGGGTATTGGACTGGACAAACCTTCTCCCTTGCACGCTCACCTGTGTTAGGAGACCCGGGTTCTGAAGCGTCCTCATCTATTGTTACCTGTGGGGTTGGGGGAATAGGAAAGAATACAGTTTTGACAATAATGTGCATTATTACAAATGTGTTTGATGAATTAATAGTATTAAGCAATCTCCTAACCTCTTAAGTACCTGTCTAAAAAAAGCTTTGAAACAAAATATACAATCAAATATAGCCTGGGGCAGCGGTGGGCATGGGTTCAAATCCCAGACAAGTAGGTTGCCCTGAGGTATCCTTGAGCAAGGTACCGTTCCCATCCCTGCTCCACGGGCATTTTAAATAGCTATCCCTTGCTGTACGTGTGTATGGGATAAATGCAGATGCTGTATTTTGCTGTGGTTCATTAATTGATTCAAGGAGAACAGAACCTCGGTAGGAGCTGGGCTGTAGGGCAGCATGGAGTGAGGGTGAGCATCAGAAAGCTCAGACAGTCTCTCCTCGTCCTCCTCCTCTTGAATGGGAGATGATGGAGAGCGTGTAGACCTGTAGAACCCACACATTCCCATACACACACACAAACTAGTCATTAAGTAATAATTCACTGGCTGTACCAAGCTCTCTTTATTCTCAAACCTCTTCCTCAAACTCACAGGAGAAAAATCTCCTGAATTATAAACCTAAAAGTAGCTAGTGTTTTTCATGAGTGAAGGGCTGGATTTCTACCTCCTCGTCATGCGAGTAAAAGGCCCACATGGCTCAGGCCTAACCTTTTGCAGTAGTTAATGCTAGTAGGTAAACGTTTAGTTGTCATTACCCATCTGGTGACTTGCTGCCTTTGCCTTTTAGCACTGCTGGATCCGTGCTAAGCTCCATACTCTGTTGTCTTCTGGTCAGACTCAGTGGGTCGACTGCCTCACCAGAAAACTGGATCTCCTCATAGAGAGGGGCTGAAGGAATGGCAGAAGGCACAGCCTGCACCCCGTTCAGTGCTTCCAGCAGGGAAACCGGCACATACCCTGGAGGGATGTTCTCGGAGTTCTAGAAATATATGAAGTTGAAACACGAGATGAGGACACCGATTCCACAAAGTACAAACAGTGCTTTTGTCAACACTGAAAAGCGGTGTGTCTGCTAAGGCTATGGTCAAAGAGCATAGAGAGGGATAATTGATTAGTTAAGATTCCAAAAGTTTGGTGAAGTAAGCAAAACATGCATGTGAATAAGTGTTAGGGGCGTAAATTTGTAAGTCTGATTAATTCAGAAATGACTCGAAGCATTTCTACATTTCACAGCTTTTCAGATCTTTATAAACTCCCAAAATAGATTATGCCTGCAAGAATTGTATAACAATAATGGGGATAAAACATTCCCAATTTAATTCACTTATATTGCACTTGTTAACCCCTAATGTGGGAGAATTTATGAGTGCGTTATATACCGAATTCTCTGTGTTTTCGGAGCTTTGAGAGGTCACTGGACTGAAGGAGACCTTCTTCATGCCAGGCGGTTTCTTTCTCACTGCACGAATCTGGAGCAGTGCACGAAAGGCTGGTGATATAGAGAAAAAAAGCCATTTAAGGTAAATACCCCTGTTAAGTGCAATGCAAATTCTAAAATGCTGCCAGCTTCATTTCTGCAACAAAAGGAGAAAACAGTTCCATCGATGTTCTTGATACTAAAGGAAATAACAGGCACAGAGCACACAAGGCCTATTGTTGTATTTAAACACTTTTAAGGGCACGCACTGACTTTATAGTATTACACGTTTTTGATTGTTTGACCATATGCAGCTTGATTACGGTTGAAAAAAAGCATGGTCTTTTCTCCATTAGGCACTACCCAGCTAAACCGTAACTGCTGTTTTATGAACCAAAATGTATTTTTATATTTTTTCAAAATAGCTGGATAAATCATTTAAAACACAACAGGTGGTTTAGTTTGAAAGTTCAGTTATGTTTTGCCATATTACTACTCAATATACCACAGATACATACATTATCTTCTAACTATCATCACTGTCAAAATCTTAACAGGAGGGGTAAAACATATGGAAGTTTATCCAAAACGTTTAGGACAATTTCTACTGTTTTTGATTTTTTTCTGCCAGCAGCACCAATATAACACTTGATTCAACCTTCTTCACGGTTCAGTTCTGTGCGGTTTTTCTACAAACAAACTTTCACTGAAACATGAGACGTGCAAATAATAATACATGATAAGCAAAACCCAGAGATGAGAATCTTAAGCTTAAGCAGCTTTATCCTTAATTGAAGCCTATCGTTTGAAATAAGCTCATAGCTACTTATCTAGTGTCACCACACAGCAGAGTGATCTCTGGACAACAAAAAAGCTGCTGTTCACATCACAAGTGTTGTGAGCTGAACTGTGAGCAGCCAGACTGTGGAACTTGCTTCCAGTTCAGATCAATTTCATTCCTGTAACAATTCAAGTGTAATGCTACACTCAGCCTCTGTACAGAACTTAATTATTAATTCATAATAAATTTAATTTGTTTTGCTTAACATGTTGGAAAACATACAAAATATAGTACAAAGTCTGCTCAGAGCTTTTCTGTTTGTTTGATTTTCCCCCCTAAATGTGAAATTTTGCGAAGACAAACAAAAAAACCAGTGACCCAGAAATACAATGTACAGAAGTGTGTTTTTTATATAGGTAATGCACTTAATTATCATATAGAAAATAAATAAAATGTACTTTTAAGGTTTTTTTATTGTCACGTTAATGTTACAAGGAACACCCAAACTCCCTATCAGTGCATGGAGCAATGTGGATCAGTGTAGATGGTATTGCTAAGAGAAAATCAGCTTTAACATAAGTCAAATCTTAATGCTGCCTAACCTGATGCTAAAACGGATCTGTGCAATTTTTAACAAAAGGCTACTGCCGTTATAATCTGGCTGCTTATTCTAAGATGCTGAAAAAGCTTCAGATATCTTAACATGATGACTAAAACAAGCGATTTGGGGATAAGAAAAAAACATTCAACTATTTAAATCTTTCGAACCCCCACATGTAAAAATTGCACCGAAGATTGCTCTACTTTGTCCAGCAGGTGTCCCTGTTTTTCAAGTCAGTTACACAAGAGGTGCAGCACGTGTCAACTGTAGCCACCACACAAAGCTCATGCACTTCATAAAAATAATGAATAAAAAAAGCAAAATGGTCACTCATGGCTTCAGCATGTTGTAAAGGCTCTGACTGATGAATGTTACTATTCTCCTAAACATTACAAAGGCAATTTTAATTATAATGGGTAAACACAAGGACAATTTATGCATTGATTAATGAGACACTCACGCAGTCGGCAGATAGGGCAGTTGTTGGCCTGGTAACGCAGTGTGTCCGCACACGCATTGCAGAGACACAGGTGCCTGCAGGGGAGAATGAGTGTATCGCGCAGGTCTGACAGACACACCACACACTCACTGCTGTTGTCACTATTCTCATCCTCTGGAGACTAATGGAAGAAAGAAAACATAGAAATACACCCAAAGACCAAACAGTCAGCATGGTAGGACGGCACAGTGCTCAATATAAAAAAAATATTAAAACAAAATCTATCAATACATGAACTACCAATGGTTGGTGGATTTCATGAAAAATGCAACTTTAACCTAACATTTTTATTAATTAATTAACAAATTAATTAAATATATTTTTCCAGTACAAAACTTTCCAAAAACAAAGTAAATTAAATAAAGGCCCAAAAAGGAGAGAAAATACAAAAAGTAGAGAACTAAATATACTTTGACACTCTTATGGGGACTAATAATACAACAAGAACAGTAAGTAGTAGTGAGTAGCATTGACAGCACAAGGCTTGTTTCTTCGATGAAGCATTTTTTTATTACAGTGATATTGCAGTGTGATTTACCTTTGTCTCCTGATTGCTCTTATTCTCGATGCCATAAATCTCTTGTAGAAGGTAGCTTACTCGATCTACCTGAATAGAAACATCAATACCAGATTACTTTTTTTAAATAGGTCGCTAGTGATATTAGAAATTCTTTAGACACCATGAAAAATGAACACAATAATAAAATCATGGCCACTGTTATGAGGTAAGCTTATGCATGTTTACACCAGAAGTTGGCAGTAATGAGCTGCACTGTGCGGGTTATTCATCCTCAAGTTCATCTGCTGACGACACTTCTTACGCAGTGAATGCAGATCACAATCACTTACATAATATCAGCTGCTTCTATTTTAACCTCCTTACATTTTCATTTTCTCCTAGCCCTTTATTTCCTCTAAATCACTATTCATTCTAACTTCATCCATCCTACTCCAAGGTATTTTCTCTCTAATTATTCCTCTCAAATAAGAGTAATCCATATTGCTAACTTGCTTGAACTATTATCCCTTTTTAGACTGGAAGAGTGGTGAGTATATTGTACATGATTTTCCAAGTCATGCCCTTCAAAAAGCATGTGACTCAGTCTAGATGTTAACATGTATTAAAGAAGTTGTGATGAGGTTCCTTAAAAACACTTACTATTTGCTTCTGCTTCAAAGGCTTCACTGAAAAACTGCCATCCACATGCTGTCAAAAACAGAACTGAAAAATGTGAGACCTCAAAACATTTAAACCATAGTGGGTAAGTGACTGATGAAATGGGAAAGAGTTATTTTTCAGTATTCCCCTATTACAGGCTAAATATATATCTAACATTCATTTTAACTCATAACCTAAACTCAATCCTAAACTTAACTCTAATGGTAAGTTAAAACAAGGAACAAAGGCTGTAATAATTCTAATAAAAGTTGGATCAGATGGCAGCAGAGGCTATCAGACAGAACTGATAAACCCAAACAGAGCTTCTCACGGATCCTGCAGAAGGTTGGGGACATGGAGTCTGAACGGAGCTTGTTCAAAGCCTCCACTGCTAAAGCTGCCGTTTTGAGCTGTGGCCAGATGACTGTTGTGGCAACCTAAAAACTCTAAGGGAAGTCGTCAGGCTAGAGAAGTAGTCCTTCTGTGCTTGGTTAGCTCTAGGAACTCCTGAATTGGCTGAGCGATATTGGCAGGCTAATAAGGCTGCTGCAATGGAAGTCAGGGAAGCAAAACAGTGGCTATGAAAGGAGTCTGAGAAAACAAGGAGAGGACTTTCGGTTGGCTTCAAAGACGTTCTATCAAACCATCAGAGTGGCAGACAAGGCCTCATCCAAGCTGTTTTAATCAGTGATGGGGAGTTTCTGACCTCAACTGGTGCAAGGAACACTGTGAGGAACTAAGGTTTTATGGGTGTCATCACCCATTGCAGTGGCAGAAGGCCCCTGAGGCTGTCAGATAACTTCTCAGTGGCAAGGTGCTGGGGGTGGATGCTTCCTGAAATGCTGAAGGCACTGAACTCTGTTGGGCTGTCATGGCTGACATGCCTCTTCAATGTGGTGTGGAGGTCTAGGACAGTACTTTTGCAATGCCAGACCAGGGTGGTGGTCCCCATTTTTAAAGAACGGGACAGGAGACAGTGCTCCAATTATTGTGGTATCACACTACTAAGCCTCCCTGGAAAAGTTTACTCCAGTGTGCTGGAAAGGAGACTCAATGTGATTCTGTGATCCTCAGAGTCATGACCAGCATAATCGTGCAAACATGGCCGTGGCACAGCTGACCAGTTCTTCACCCTTGCACAGATACTGGAAGGGTCATGGTAGGGAGTTTGCCAAGCCAGTCTAAATGTGCTCTGTGTACCCTGAGAGGTTCTGAGGGGGGTTTTGTGGGAACCAGAAGATCTTCTGCGATCCATTCAGTCTTGTTGTGAAGGTGAAATGGAGCGGGAGTTGCAATAGGTTTTAGCCGTGAGATGGAACAGATGGATGGATTCACCAGATTTTTAAAAACGTTTTAGCATGTCGATCATCTAAGTGAAAGTATTAATATAAAATGTGACCTACCTTTTCAAAGGAAGCTAACAGCACATGAGAATGTCCAATAACATCTGCAACAGCCAAGAATATCATTCAGATGATCCATCGGAACCAGACCTAACATTTACTCTTTTCTGAACAGGTAAACCTAGGGGCCTACCATCTCCATCATCAACGATCGCCTGAATCACCAAAGGAAAGACACCTCTGTCCAAGTCAAAGTTCAGCTGGGCATAAAGATAAAAAGCATTCATCTTAATTTCAAAGTGATTTATAGGAATTTCTATAATAACACCATGAAAGCAAAGGGCATCTGTTTTATTCTAAATAATATTAAAAAAACTACAACAAAAATAAACAGATGAATGGTTTTCTTTGAACAGGGTCATTTTAAAAATCTCATGAATACATACAAACACAACAAGAAACAAGAAAGAAAACACAGTATTTGTTTAGCTGTAATGTATTATCTGTTGTTAAGAAAGGTTTCTACAAATTTTACAGACTGCAATAATCAAGTTTTGCAAATTCAGTGAAAAACTAAAAATCAATATTGCTGTGCATCACTAACTCTAGTGGACAATGATTTCCTTGCACTAGAAGATATTATGTATATAAATGTCCTTAAAATCCACTGGAACTCATTGCAAGTCTTTAGGCGATTCTATCGGCAGTGCAGTGGAAACCTGATAATACACCTGTTATTACTTTGTAACAAACCTATGGTTCCTTCATTTCAATCTGCAATGTTTGCTATTTGATGTGTAAACACAATTATGTTGTTACATGAACATGTAGACGGTAAGCAGAAGCAATCCACAATCGTGATGGTTATTTGGACCAAAAAGGTTCTTAGAAAAGCTATAAAGCAAGTTAGCAAGGCTCAGTATTTTGTCTCTCACCTCTTCAGGCTTCCATTTGGTGAAATCAATCTTGAAGGATGGGAGAGAAAACTGCTGATTTATCCCTCTTTTGTAATGGACTGTTTCAGATGCCAGAGCTGGTGTCTTAGGAGTATACCTTTAAAAGTGAACCTCACAATCTCATGATCCTCATAATGCTGATTCTACAGTCAAAATTCTTTTAACGTACTCTACATTATAATGAACCACGCAAGTCCCAAGAGGTCACCATCTGTTACTGGATGACTGACATAATATGCAAAGCTAAGCAGTGTGCTGATCCTCCCATTACTGAGTTTAACTAAAAGTGAAGGACTATTTGTGTTGTTGTTTCCATGGTATCAACAAAGCTGCTAAGAGATCTGTTGTTGAGCTACTGTAGTGTTGTATTTCCATTTGGCTCTGATAACAGAAGAAGGGCTTCAGGACTATTTAGCTCATCAACCACGTGATCTACATGCCTCCTCTGACCTGTAACAATCTCAAGTAACTGATATAAAACATTGTAACATTATGTAGCATATATAAATTTACATATATACCTATATAATTCTGGCAATAATATTAAAAAACTTGAACACCATTTCCACATGATAAAGTTAAACAGGTGCATCTAAAAACAACAGCATGTTCTGAAAAGGTGCCATTTTTTGTAACTTAATTCAAAAAAGCAAAACATTCATATATTCCATGTTCGTTCCACATAAAGTTATCTTTTTTAAGGATTTTTTTTTTTTGTCTTTTTGGATGAATTTTTTGTAATCAATATGACATATAGCTTGAAAATCAGAGATCCAATATCTCAAATTATTAGGACATTTCCTAAGATCCTAAGTAACAGCACTTATAGCAGATTGACCACACAGAAATTGAATTAGTTTGTTTTCATAGTCAACACTTGGCTGGGGTTCCTTTCACACAAATTTCTGTGTCACGGCACGGATGGGGATCAGCTTGTGGCATTGCTGAGCTGCTATTAAAGCCAAGCTTGCTTTGATAGTAGCCGCAAGCTTGTCTGTATTTTTGGGTTGGGTGTTTCTAATTTTCTCTTGACAATACAGCATATATTCTCTACAGGGTTCAGATCAAACGGGCTGGCTAACTCAGCCAATCTAACTCAGACATGTCTCTGCCATTAGGTAGTAGCTTTAGCCCTGGGAGCAGGTTCTGCTGGAAAAGGAAATCTGTATTGCCATGAAGCTTGAGAGCAGACAGAAGCACAAAGTGCTCTAAAAACTCCTGAATGTATTTACTTTGGACTTGATAAAACAGTGGACCAACACTAGCAGATGACATGGCACCCAAAATCATCACAGACTGTGGAATGTTACACAGGACTTCAAGCACCTTGGATTCGGTGCCTCTTCCTGTAGACTCAATAGAGCTTGATTTCCAAATGATATGCAAATTTTATTTTGTCTGAAAGATTTGGACCACTGAGTACCAGGTTTGGACTGTTTGATACAGTATTTGATTCTGTTAACAGTCACTTTCAGCATTGCCTTTCTGTGGCTTTTCCTACTTTCAGAGGGTGTCGATCGTTGTCTTGTGAATGACTGTCAGGTCAGCAGTCTTCCCCGTGACAGTGGTTGTGTGTACAAGACCAAAATACACTGTGTTTTTCTGTGAATTTTAAAATTAGTTTAAAAAAATGTAAATGCAAAAAATGCTTTTTTAAACATTTTAGTTTATGTGTAACGAGTGTAGAACATATCAAATGTTCTCTTTCTTAAATAACTAGTGGAAAATCTTGCACTTTTTTCAGTATATGTTTTCTTGTGCAATTTTATTATATAAAAGCAAACAAAAAGTAAACTAATGGAAAATCTGTGTACTAATAATTGGATGCAATATTATTAAATCATGTAGAAATTATGTGCATGTTGTTGGTGCATTTTTCTGAAGTGCATAGACTTTTACTACTAGGACTTACACTGCCATTCCGTTAGAAAACTCCTCAAACGCCTGACAGTATACTGTGATGGCAACTCGGGCATCAGTGTCGAAACAGAACTCCACACCATATAAAACACGAGGATCAATCACCTCCTCCATTATGCCTTCAACGTCATCTTTGTATCTGAAAATGAAAAGAAGAGTTTCGGACTTTGTGTCTATGTCCTTCAGTTTATTTTACATCAACCACAAGAAAAAAAAAGTTATTATAATCATACAGTAAAGGCTGACTCAGCTGAGGATCTGTGATTGTTGAGGGTTTTTTAAAGCATAAGAGAACTGGACTCGAGCCTTTAAAACATGACTACCTGACAAGTCGTAAAGAGTCTTTCCTGATGTTCACCAGACTCCTCAAGGTCTTCACAGGCTCGTGAGGAGCAGGGGTCACATAAGGAAACTAAGGGGGAAGGAAAAAAAGTGAGGGCATTGAATGTTTTCAGGAATATGACTCAGGCTCATAGAGCGCTTTTTTATTTTTACTTTGGATTACCTGAACAGGTCTGTTGCCTAGAAAATTCAAATCCATGTTCTCTCCAAACAGATAGCCCTCAGGGTGCGGGGTGTCAAATTTCTCCCCTCCCATAAAGAAATGATTGGTGAAGTAATTCCCTGAAATATGAAGGCTGGAATTTAGTTTAGACAAAGGAACATTGGGAGAACTGAAATTATTTTAATTGTAATTGCAAACAAATGCAGTTACAAAAGCAGTGTGTGTGTGTGTGTGTGTGTGTGTGTGTGTGTGTGTGTGTGTGTGTGTGTGTGTGTGTGTGTGTGTGTGTGTGTGTGTGTGTTGGGGGGGGTCAGTGGGCAAAACTGATGCATAACAAGCAGGATGGAAATATTTCACACCAGTTAAAAGGAAAGACAATGTTATTACCGTCCTATGGCTCCAGTTTACATCCAGGCCATGTAAAGAGCTTGTTTTGGTAACTGGGTTTGACTTACCCGATTTGGGGGGATATCTATAAGCCGAATTAGCTTGAATGTCGATGTCTTCAACTCCAGCAATTCTCCGACTAAGTATTGAACCCATATTTATACAGAAATTCCCTCCCGGGAATATGACGATATGAGAAAATAGGTTTGTTTTGCTAATTTTGCCTCATCCGTTATGGATGGATTCGCATTCCCATTTTCTGCTCCCCAAAAACGACTCCGTTAAAGGGGTTGAAAGATCCTCACACACGTTAAAAAACAGCCAAATCTACTGTACAGTCCATGAACTCACGAATACAGGCGGTTAAGAGACAACGGGCCTTGAAAAACAGCCAAAAAAAAAGCTCATAAACAATATTTCCACACTATTCCTGCGAATCCCCCTCTGGAAACAACACGAAGTATACCGCGAGATGCGAGTTTTCGTGGAGCAAGGACCTCTGGGAAATGTAGTCATCAAAGAGAAAGCGTTCCCTCAAATCAAAACATCTTTTTAGGATTTTTTTTTTTATTTAGTTTTCACACCGTTTAAAATAAAAATGCATACTTTTAATAAATTGCTGAACGTAATTTAAAATATGCCCTAAACATCATGTTTGCAATCTGTTAAATTGCAGTTGGCTGTTGACTTCTGCAAATGGACATTAAACTGTGGAATCTCGTTAGAGAGCATTCACTTAGAAAACCAAAACTAAATAACCAACCTGAGAGTTTGCCCCTATTTGCCCATACAAATAAAACTTAAATGACCTGTTAATAGGTTACCCAGTTAAATGCCCCGGCCACTAGCACCACTAGGTTATTTACTATTTTCTAAGAACAGGAGGAGGAAAATGACATGCAGGGCGACCAGCAGGTTAATTAGCAAATGGGAAGAGAGATCGTTTGGTCTCTGCTGTGCGCCTGAACGCCGCGTTACTCGGATAAGACGCGCTACTCGACACCGAGCCTGTCGTCATCCCGGCTCTTTAATCCGTTCGTCGACGGTGCCTTTGGACTTTTCTGCTGCTGCACGCGTTTCAATTGGTGTTGGGAGATTTGTTTACCATATTTGGCGAGGCAGCGGCGCGGCTGGGCCGGGAATTGGACGGGAGCGGCCGTCATTCACAAAAACTCTGCCTTCCAGGACTTTACAAACAAAGCGCGGGCCGATGGGAAATGTAGTCCGGAGGGAGCCAAACGTGGAACAGAAACGGACTTCTTATGGTGGTCTGCTGTGAACGCGTGTGATAATCTGACTGGTTTGCCCCCCGGGTGTAGACCTCCACACGGAGCGAGCCGGGTGAGTCGGTTCCGTTGCCGGCTTGGCAAAAAGGGAACATTGTGCGGCCTACATTTCCCACCGGCGCTGCCGGGCTGCTATTGGCCGCTCGGCTGTGTCAATCAGAGGGCGCTGCTGCCACTCGGCTACAGTAAATATTTGTGTTTGCTCAGCCGGCTGTAATGGTGGACGACTGAGGGAGCGCAAGAGTAGGAATACAGTCACTCAGCGACGACCACAGACCCCAGGCGAACGCGGCGCTGCCCTGAACTCCGGCGAAGATGGATGAACTCAAACATCAGGTGATGATAAACCAGTTCGTCCTGACAGCTGGATGTGCGGCGGATCAGGCGAAGCAGCTTCTGCAGGCGGCGCACTGGCAGTTCGAGGTGAGAAAGAAAGAAAGAAAGAAAGAAAAGAAAGGAGAGAAAAGGCTGCTCTTGGGCTTTGTGTGCGCATGGTCCTCGCTGTTAGTTTGGAGACTGTCGCCCAGGAGGGTAAATATTCCTCCAGCTCCTGTAAACCTGCCTGCACTGGCCACTGTCCAGTTTAAATACTATAATCCGGGCTGCCTGTGTTGTTATGCAATGGTGTGCAGCACTAACGCCATGTCCAAGGTGGTTTATTTACGTTCAAAACCGTGGAAATACAAACAAACATCCTCTGCTCATTTTCGTCAGGGTGTGTATAAACAGTGAACATTGTGTTTTCTCCTCACAGACAGCCCTCAGTGCCTTTTTCCAGGAGACGAATATTCCTTACGGTCACCATCACCAAATGGTGAGTTCCAGCTCTGCTAATTCAGCTCTGTATTAAATGTTAATGTCCTACTGTTGGATTTTATTATGCCCCCTTAGAATAGTCCCTGTTTGGCATGGCTTGGCTGAGGAGAGAGAGAGAGAGAGAGAGAAACAACAGCAGTGTGTATGTCGGCCATGTTGGCTTCCAGAAATAAACACAGTGCTCCCTGTTCGCCCTGCTCCTCCACCGTCAGTGAAAAGCTCCCTCATGTTCACTCTGGGGCTGTAAGTCTGAGGTTCAGGTAGCCAGGTAGCGTTCCTACACCTCTAGGAGCTGCTCAGGCCGCCTGGAAGTGAGCACTGTTTATGTTTTGGAGTGAGCTCGTGGCTGCAGATGGTCACCGGTCGTGTTCTTCACAGCACACCAGTGTGTGTTCCCTTCAGGCTTAGTTTAGAGTCTCTGTATCGGATTTCTCCCAAGCAGGACTCTGCGATAGACCCCAATTCATGGCTAGAAATGTTGATTTTCAGTCTTAACTTTTCACTAATGACCCAGTCCACACACTGCACACACAGCAGAAAGGGTTCGGTGTAGAAAATGTTCTCTTTTAGGGAATTCTTAAAGAAGCTTCTATTCATCCATCCATAGATACACCCACGTATCCATCCATACACTCAATGATCCATCCATCCATTCATTCATTCGTTCATTAATTCATCCATGCATGCATACATCCATCCCTACACCCACCCACCCATCCATCCAGCTTATCCTAACCATAGTGGCTGAATGCTGTGCCAGATCTGATTCCATGCAAAAAAATTCCATGCAATTCCATGCAGATACAGTGTGAACTCAACGCTGAAAGGACCCCAGGCTGCCCCACTTGGGAATCAAATCTATAACCTAAATTCCAACCACTGGTCCTTCCCCACGAAGAACCAAAAATGTATTTTTAACATTTGTCTCTGCAGCCTAGACAAGGCTCTCTTGTTGTTAAAGTAGTTCCCTTTTGCTTGGGACTATGTGTTTATAACTGTC
The DNA here is from genome assembly GCA_017165825.1 of Hepsetus odoe. NCBI lineage: Eukaryota > Metazoa > Chordata > Actinopteri > Characiformes > Hepsetidae > Hepsetus > Hepsetus odoe. Next base: position 18,372,013 of record CM029378.1, read on the forward strand.
ACATTTACAGAAGCATCGCATTAAAAGTGTAGCTTGGTCTCCCTGCAGCCTTGCACATAAAGCCCCAGTCTGTACATTCAAACTTATCCTCTTTAAGGGAGAATGCTAACTGGCTCTGAGTGGTAGTGGAGAGGGTGGGAGAGAGAAGTTAATTATGCTCCCTTCGATTCCCAGCCACAAATGGCTGCGGCATCACCTGGGATTGATCTTGACAAGGCCAGTACTGGTTGCTAAACCCCCTCTTTCAGTTTTGGATGATTGTATCAGAGTCAAGATATGGGCAGGAAATTAAAAATGCATTACGGCTGTTATTTAATTACATTTATTGCTTTTGCACGTGGAAGTCCGTAAATGTAAATAATTTCTCCTTAACAGTGATCCTGATGGGTTTCATATATAAACCTGTGAATATGCACAGGACAAATATTAGTTATTATCATTGACCCAGAATTCCCTAATTTAAATCAATAAAGCTTTGAATAAAACATTTCACTTTATTCTCAATCCATATGAGCAGGGCTCCCTCTCATATCCATACTTATACCTCATTAAAACGCAACCTGAGGCAGTTTTTATAGCATTTTCATCTTTATTTTTAAAGATGTAAAGGGTGGTCTTATATCAGTGTTTGAAACCTCAGTTTTAATCACAAACTCTTTTCAAGGCTTTTCATGGTTAGTGTTACTACAGCTCTCAGCTCATAGCTTGTGGACATTTCCAGGTCTGAGGTCCTTTTTGAAAACCCTTTACAAAGCTGTGGGCATCGAGTATCCAAGGGCATCAGTAGAGTTTCATTCAAAACTGAACGCACAACAGCTTGTCCAGCATTGCACAATTTGGCTCTATTCACTTGATGGTACATGAAGCCCAGGCTGGCGGTAGCTGCACGACAGCCAACCCCCTCCAGCTTATCAGCGTTGCCTAGCTATACAGTCCTAATCCACTTTGCTCCAGAATTTCTGCAGCACTGACACACTTATTTTGACTGACAGAACTGAGGCCGTGAGTGGTTCCTGAAGTCTTTTTGGCCTGAAGTGTGTGAAAGAGAATTTGCGGTATTGTAGACTTACCTCTGTGTTCCTTGACCAATTTTGTCCTATATTCATGAAGCTGTGAAAGGGCTACTACCAAAATTACACATGACAATTGTCAACACAGAAATAGATTTAGTTCAGAAGAGCTTAAACACTCAAAAATGCTGTCAAAGTGGAGCTTTTGAAGAATATTTTATTAAGGACGGGATTTTACGTTGGGGAAACATGAGCATTCTTATCCACACAGTACTCTTTTCTAAGCTCAGGAGTTACAAGAACTCAGCATGTAGACAGTCAGATTGACTCAGATTCTTACTTTAAGTAGAACATGAAATTAAGCAGAGATGAAGGGAAGATGTGTCCACTGCTAGTCATGTCAACACTTTACCACTTGCAACACATACACACACACACACACACACACACACACACCCAGCCGTGGCCTCAAACAGGAAGCAGGACTGTAGACCAAGAAAACAGACTCATAATAAACTATGTAATACGTTTTTAAGAGCTGAGATGGTGACTCCCCTCTCAAGATTCAATAATTGTGATTAATCTCATGAAGCCAATGTGGTCTCACTCTTAAAACCCTTCTTTATATATTTTTTTATTTATTTAATTTTTATTTATATATATATTTTTTTTTCTTTTAGTGAAAGTAGCCATTATTGTCATTATGAAGCACAGCACAGTGAAAAGTGAAAGTGACTATTCTTGTCATTCTGAGTACATTTCACAACACACAGTGAGCCACAACGAAATTGCACCTCTGCATTTAACCCAAACACAAACCTGTGCAGCAGGGGGCAACTATTGAAAGCACAGGAGCAGTGACAGGGACAGTACCTTGCTCAAAGGTACCTTAGGGCAACCTACTGGTCTGGGATTCGAACCCACAATCTTCTGATTCTGGGGCCAACTCCCTAACCACTATGCCACCGCTGCCCCTATTTCTATATTTATAACTTAATAATAACTCTTGATTAATTACTGAATTATCTGCATTTTTGAAGGTTTTAATGACTTTGTACTTGCCATTATCATATTAATCTACCTTATAGTGGAGGTTAATGTGAATACAAAAGCATTTTAAGTGAAAGAGTTTTGCTGGCTTTAAAAAAAGAAAGGAAAAAATCAGAGATTCAGAAAGAATAATATTCTAATATATCTGTAGATTTTTCTTGCAGAACTGTGCTTCCTAAAAGAACCACGTTAATGTGGTTTGTGAGATTTAAAAAAGATCAATGGTCTACAAGGCTGTTGACTATTCACGGAAGAACAGCTAAAGGCTTGACGTTTTTCTTTTATAATTGATTAAAGAAAGACAATAAAAGAGGTTAAATACTTTGTTCCTGGAAGGCTGGGTGAAGAAATTGGGGATTGAAAGGAGGGGTGAAGGTTCCGGTAACTTTAATCATGTGGTTTGTTTCTGGGTGTGGTGAAAGCAGGAACTGGAACTCATAGAAACAGATGACACACAAAGTGAGAATCTGGCTGTTTAGTACCCAGTCCAGCTGGAAGACACTGACCCCAAAGCATGGAGGAGTGGAGGAAAGAGTTTTGACCAGCAGCTAGGCCCATTATCTCTCTGACCACATATACCTTGTTTTATAATGAAAGAGAGCACTCATAGAGCCTGGCCACTGGGGAAACGGGGAAAAAATAGTCTGCGATGGATTCATGCGTGCAGAAAGTGTAGAATTACTGCTAGAAAAAGTGTTTCATAGGAAACATACCATCGGGGCAGCGGTGGCCTAGTGGTTAGGGAGTCGGCCCGGATCAGAAGATTCTCTGTGTGTTTGATTCCCTCACCAGTAGGTTGCCCTGAGGTTCCCTTGAGCAAGGTACTGTCCCCGTCACTGCTCCCCGGGCGATTTCAATAGCTGCCCCCTGCTGAATGTGTGTGTATGGGTGAAACGCAGAGGCTGAACTTTGTTGTGTTGCGCTGTGCTGCGTTTCACAGTGACGGGTTGTCAATTTCTCTTTTTTTTCATCTTTGCTGCAGTTCGGGGCAGCGGTGGCCTAGTGGTCAGGGAGTCGGTCACAGGATCGGAAGATTGTGGGTTCAAACCCCTTACCAGTAGGTTGCCCTGAGGTACCCTTGAGCAAGCTACCATCCCCGTCACAAGGTTATTGCTTCTCCTCTGTGGTTGTGGTTTTGGAGATATAGGACGTTTTTGTCTCTGATAGTCATCCAAATTCTTTTTTTTTTTTAAATATATGCTTTCCAACATCATTTTTTCTGAGTAAATGATGCACCTCGAAACAAAAAGCTGATCCAAAAAGCCGATCCAAAAGCTGTTAAAAATGTTAAACCAAGAGGAACACTTATGAAACCCTGCCTGTTCATTTGTAATAGCAATATAATAACAACGATGTGTGGGTGGGTTCACTTACTTTAACTATGTAAAAATACATAGTGCTCCATTTCTGTAATGATAATTTTATATTCTACACTCTCTACTCTACACATTACATAATAGATTTGTAGCACTTACAGCATAATATACATAGAGTTGCCAAGATCTTGCATTGATGCTGTGAGTCGGATCACCATGTGAAGTGTCGTCCTGCTCATCCCAAACATTCTCAATGGGGTTAAGGGCTGGACTCCATGGAATGCATGTGTGAAAATGATATCTTGTGCTTCCTGAGTCACACTTGCACATAAATCCTGGCGTTGCCATCTGGGAATATGCCCGTACCATCTATGAAGATCAGATCCATCTGTGGAAAATCTGGCCATTCAGTTTTTGCAGGTAGTCAGCTGACTTCCTGTTCCGGGCACATATGATTACTGAACTTAGACCTGATCAACTGAAGCAACCCCAGATCATATCACTGCCTCTGCCCACCCTTCATTTGCCTTTCATCTTACATGTTCTCTTCGCGTTGTTGCACATATAAGAGCTTTTACTTTCATTATTAAAAGTAGCCACAAGTTCTACTGTTGTTTTTTTTTTTTTTTTTTTTAATTCGCAAAGTTACAAAAAGTTTTCCAAATGTTTATTACCCAAATTTAAGTGAGCCGCAATCAGTGTCTTCAAGATTTTTTTCCAACCGCATGTCTTCCTCGAAGACGATGGTTCACCACTATCCTCCCAAGCTTTAATAATGCGTTGGACAGTTCTATACCTAATTTTAGTAGTTTTAGCAATCTTTGCTTTTTTTCTGCAGGCCAGTAATGTGACCCTTCTGAAACCACATAACTTCTTTCCCATGACCACATGTCTTCTGACATGGTCGCTAAAGAAATGAGAGGTTACTGACTGCATCACTTAGGATTAAAAAAACTTGTTGCCAGCTATAACCTATTAATCACAGAGTAGTTATCCACCGGAAGACTCTTATTTTCTCATTTGCTTAGTTAAATCCAGGTGGGGATTTATTTATTTATTTATTTTTTTTTTTGGCCTATCAGTGTGCCCTTAATCACTTACCGAATAATTTATGGTAGTATTAAAAAAAAAAAAAAATCTCTTAAGATAGCAAACTGAGTTATAAGTTTGAAATGTTTAATGACATTGTACTCTCTCTTTCTCTCCCTCTCTCTCTCTCTCTCTCTCTCTCTCTCTCTCTCTCGCTCTCACACACACACAAATATGATGTGTTTGTTGAAAAATACTGGAAGTAAATGTTTTGCTGGGAAGTGAAACGTTTTATTTTGGGATGTTTTGGATAATAGAAAATCCGATCATATGTAAATGCTCAAACCTCAGAAATGTGTGCGGCTTTATTACGGGCCGTGCAGCGGAACTGGGCATGTGCCTGTGGAGTGGCCGTCGAGTATGGATGGCCTTCTTTTGCTAAGTGTGCCACGCAGAGCCAGAGCCGCATCTGAAGTGGTTTGGCTTGCGTATGTGAGTGTGTGTTTCTAGTAGCACAGCTTCCCGGAACACAGGGAGCTTGGCGGTGGATGGTTTGGCTGGAGGAGAGGCTGAGTGTGTGAAGAGCAGATGTGCGAACAAGCAGTGGTGTGTAAAACACACACATTTCTCCTGCATGTTTCATGTGTACTAGTCCAGAGAGTAGGACTTTTTAAACTGCCACATCTAACAGCATGAAGATTTCAAGAAGGAGTTCAGCCTTTTCAGTACACTCGCGCATTTGAAAAATAAAATGAAGTAAAGTAGTTTACATCACTGAAAAATGACAATTGCCCTCGATACTGATATCATTTTGTGCAAGTAGCTTCAATAAACACATCAGGTAACTGATCGGGGGCTTTGAGCTTTTTGGAATATTTTACTGTCGAGCATGCAGTGTTGACCTAACAGCACTGCATGAACCTTATTGTTGTCTAGTCTAACAATCACTGCACAGTCCCAGATCTCACTGATCATCATTAGCTTACCAATATAACATCATGTTCTTGCTTTAATATGACTGCTGACTATTTTTTTGTTCCTAGTTCATTTCAAAATGCAAACAAGCATGTAGAGACAATAGACCCCCATTGTTTTCCTCTGAAATCCCCTGCGGTGTGTCAACAGCCAGGTTAATAATCAAGCCCTGCAAGAGATCATTTACCCACACATGCAGGGGCATACATGTGTTTGTTTTTATACCTTGCCCTATGTGCCATACACACACACACACACACACACACAGACGAGAAATTCCTGAATTTTTATGGCTGATTCCACTTTTCTTTACTGCCAGACTGGCTGATGCCCAATATTTATTAACACCTTTAACCAGAAGCTTTGTGGGTTAACAGATATAAACGAAGCACATTTCCAGCACTAGCCAAAGTCACAACTTGATTAAGAATTCGCTCTGCTACAGATTTGTAGTTTTAAGGGCGTTATTGACATTTTAACACACCAAGCTTGCATTTAAACATTAATAGTAAATAGCATTATTTAGCCAGTAATAACTCAAAGTATTGCCACAAAATTTCACCTACTTTATTAAATTATAACACAGATTGTGTATTATTAGCCAAACTTAAAATAATATATTTATATACATAATACAAATTGCAGAACAGTATTAATATGTAATTGTAATTTCTCCTGTTGTAAATATAATGTCAACACCAGTTTGGGTGTGTGTGTGTGTGTGTGTGTTTCATTTGAAAACACAATTTGATCTTTACATTGTTGACTGAAAAAAAAGACAGCTCCAAAAATTCTTAGAAAAAATCTTTTTTTACATTTTTTATATCTATTATAATTAAAGAAGGTTATTGTTTCTTCTCTGTGGTTGTGGTTTTGGAGATATAGGAAGTTTTTGTCTCTGGTAGTCATCCAAATTCTTTTTTTTTTTTTAAATATATGCTTTCCAACATCATTTTTTCTGAGTAAATGATGCACCTTCGAAACGAATTATCCAATCCAAAAGCTCCTCCCACTAGTCAGTGTTTGCACTGTGCTATTCCCGTCTCCTCTCTCCGGCATGTTCCTGTCAGCCCATTGCTGTCTCCTGCTCTCACTCACAAACTGTTCCCTCCGTTTCAGCTTTTATATTTAAAGGGCCAGATTTGAAAATAACTTTTGATGTCTGCCATAAGCATTGTCAGTCTTGCCTTCATCATGGTTTTCATTTAGGGGGGACAATCTGGAAGAAATAACGATACCGCCAACACATTTTCTCGATGCAATATACATCACCATAATTACTTTTCTGACGTTATATGGCTTGGAGCCAAAATAAGAGGAGAAAAACATTATGCCAAATATAAAAATGTTTTAGCGTCTTTGGTTTTATGCAGTTTTCTCCTGATTGATTGCACTAAATCTAGTTATATGAGATTCTAATGTCATACTGATTATCTCATTAAGAGAACCTAAACTACATTTGTTAACAGATTATGATCGTTTTAGTTGTACTCTGATTACTGCGAAACAAAAACACTACACATTTATTACCCTTAATTAGGAAATGACAGATTAATTTTAGATTTTATGTTCATATTAGGTCATATATTTCCCCCAACAAATATTTAGTGGTAAAATAAAATTGGTACTAAATATTGATCCAGGGAAGAGTTTTCACTACACGCTGCACTTTGGTGAGTCTAGGCTAATGAGGGATAAGACCAAATAAGCTTTCCTTTTGTCCTTATCTGCATCACTGAGACTTGGCTTCCCTAGACCCTGTCACTGGATCACCAGTTGGCACACACAGTGAGACCTGCTTGGAGTCATCTTGTCAGTCGTATTGCCATCAAAACCTGATCAATGCCAAAGTTGCCCAGATCCTTATACTTGCCCCTTTTTCTGCCTCCAACACGGCCACTTCTGGAACTAACTGGTCACTCGATATATGGTTATCCCTGATATTTCACTGACAGGTGTCATTATCGTGGGAGAATCAGTGTTATTCCCTTGCCCCGTTGAGATTTTATTGTTGTGGCAGATTTTTGTGGCTTTTACTCTATTTTAGTAAATCGAACCACACGAACTTTACTCAAAATACAAGCAAAATAAAGAGTGTGGCCCCTTTAAGCATCTTGTCTCATGGTGAAACACTGCAGCACATCATAATTATTTCATTACAAACCTCTTCATTATATGAACAGCAAGACTCTCATGGTATTCGCTATCCATTGTCAACCTAACCCTGGGGCACATGAGCGTGTGTGTGATGGAGGGGAAACATGTGAGAAGGAATGTACATAAAACAATGATTCAACTGATCCTCTTTTTTCATGGTTGTACGTGGGTCTCGATTAATCACATCCTCCTCTGAGCCATAAGGCATGTTCTGAAAGCTATCTTCTGTTCTTTGTTGTAAATTCCAGTTAACAGTGATAAGAAGGGATTTTAAAAAATAATAATATTTTGTGAAGCCCATAAATCTTTTCCTTGTCATGTGACTCCCTGATGAAACTGTGCAAGGAAATGAGGATCAGCGTGCTGTTTCCCATTTCCCTGCAAGTGTGGGCATGACAGGCTGTAGCAGAAAGAAGGCGTCAGGACTGGCACTGCTAGCAACTATAAACAACATGATACATATCCAATACAAGCACCACCAACACATCACAGACTAACGATTGGTTTTTTTTGGGTTTTTTTGGGGGTTTTTTTTTAACGCATGATGTTCCCGGATTCAGTACACTGAAAGGCATGGAAATAACATGGAAAAATGTAACGTGATTGACTTAAGCTAAACTTAGCAATAAAAATATGGACCTGGCAAGTCCTGACCCTTAAAGAGAGTCCAGAAAGGGTCACAATCAGCCTATCTTTTTGCAAGCTGTCTGATAACAGCACTCTTAAGCATTTATTGTCCACTGCATGAGATGCCATTAAAAAGCATGCGATATCAAGTCATGTATTCTGCATGTGCAGTCTTGCCGAAAGATTCTCACACAAAGATGCAAAGTTCTGCTGGGGTCATCCATTAGTGTCTTCTGTTTCTCTTGGTTTTTTTTTTTTTTTGTGGAAATATGGGTTGTGCAAAGAAAAACAAGCCCCCAGCATAATAGTCACAATGTTAGGCCTTGAACTACAGGCTTACTATAAGATGGGCTTTTCATTCAGTTCACCATTGCTCTGACCATGTGTGTATACTTGAACTTTAATTAATTTGATCCAAAATTTTGCACACTTCCTGCAGGCTCTTATCGCAGCATGTCGCATGAGATCATCCAGCTCATTCTTTTACAATTTTTTTTTCTTTAATCCACTACAGCACTATTTTGATATAAACTCATAGACTGTAGAACACGGGATATGATATTCCACTCTGGAGAATATTATTCTTTTAATTGTGAAATCTGATGAAAGTGCATCTGCTGTTGTAGATGACCACACGATCAACAGTCCAGCACCAGCACATTCATACGATGCTCTTCAGCTCTAGACAAGTTAGAATGTATAACATGGACAGCTTCCACCTTCAGATTTTGTCCAAAATATCAGAATGTTTAATCATAAACCCTGTTTAATATAAGCAATTAAACAAAATCAACAAAATGTAAGTGTAAAAGTAATTTTTTTTTCTTCTGGAAACTAGAAATGTTTTAAAATCTAGAAACATTTAAATCAACTGCATTTTAAATGTTAAACTGTCCAGAATCACTGCAAAAAAAGAATTGCGAAACAACACAACCAGGGGACAATGTTGGTTACGGAAGCAGTGAGCACAACAGCAAAATGACATCTTTAAGTGTCCTCATTATATTTGGCTTTTGTTTCTTTTATATAAATAAAATAAATATGGAATAAAATCTTTATTAGCATTTCGTAATCCCAGGATAAAATCAAGTAAATGCCTTGTGCTGTGGTACAGTTCACGGAAAGAAAACATGCATCATCCATCAATGTGAGAAGTTTCTCCACAATGAATAACACACTCACATGATGTTTTTCTACCAGCTTGTGTAAAAGTAGGTTCAAAACTTGGTATATCCCTGCTTATATGTTTGTCACCAAGAGTTTCATTATTTTTTCAGTATTCTCAACATACACTCACATCCCACTAGGGCTCTACAAAATACCCTCTTCCTCATTATTGACATTGAATAATTGAATTTTTAATTTTTAATTGAAATTCTCCACACTAATGATGTGGCAGAATGCTGCTACATGCAAATGAGCTTCTAACCAGTATGTGCGTTTCACAGGGAAACCAATCGCATTAAACAGGCTGTTCTTGTTACTGCACCTTTAAGACTGGCATGTGCAAATGATCTCTTTTCTGATTGGCTACCTGGTACTGCAGCTCATTCAGAAATCAGCAGGGGGCTGGATCACTGTAGGCTAAACAAGAGTTTATATATATATAGATATATATCACAAAACCTAGGATTTGAAAATGGGCTTTTGGCAGCTTAGTTTCCATATATGGCCTGTATGGATGGTCAAGAGAACTCATAAGCTTTAACAATATTTACTTGCTTCAAGCCTTTATTATTCTCAGAAAAGTGATGAGACCAGCATTTTAATTTTTTAAAACACATCTTATTTGTAGCAGTGTAATCGCTGTCCATATCATGTAGCCCTCCCATCTCAGCCCAGCTGCTTTCACTTGACTGGAAATGTTGAGATTGTGCTGTGACTTTTGTTTGGATGCAGGCTAAGATGCACTGACCTCCAGCCTCACAATGATGCAATAAGATGGCATTAGTTAACAAATTCCTTCTCCACTCAGCCAGAGGAAAAAAAATAAAACGTCAATGGCAAAAAGCTAGAGCTGCAAAGGAAAATGCATCTAATTTGTCTTCTGCTGCAATACTAAAAGCCATTCAGAAGGCCACAGGGACACAATACGGTTTATCACAGCGTGGAGAGAAAGACGGAGAGATGTTAAGCTGTTGTGTTGAGAGAGTCTTGTCTTAAATCTGACCTTGTTTCTCATCAAGGGATCTATCCTCTGTCCTCACAAGCGAAATATTTCCATAGCAACACAGCTGTGGGCTGCTTTGTGTTTGTTATTTACACCACACCTCCGAAGAACAGTCTGCCAGTCCTTATGAATACTGGAGGCTCTCCAGATGCTTATTGTTGTGGTATGAAGGCTTTTTCGAGCCACTAACCTTTGCCTCTATCTCTGCCCTGCTGTAGAGGCTGACCCAGTATGTTCCCAATCAGAGCACTCTTCATAAATATTACTGTCACTAACCTTAGGGAGCATTTGAAGACTTTTTTCAATGTTTTTTTTTTTTTTCTTTCTTATGATTTCCACAGATTCAGAAGTCAGCATCCAGCACAGTGCTGAGGACCATGGAGTGTGGTTTATTTGAGACTTTTGACCGCCAATAAAGGGGCGAATGTGGTCACTTTGCAGCGATACTCTTTCAGACTGGTCGATAAGTGCCACAGGCAACTTTGCTGACAGGATGGGGCGCAGGGTGCCGCCTGTGACTGATCTAGGCAGATGTGTCCTCAGCAGTAAGATAATATGGAGATGTTTCACATAGCAATGCAGGGCCAACGGAAGGGCGCTCCAGGAAGCGTGTGAGGGCCGCACAAATGGCAAGCGCCCTTAGCAGAGAAGGCGCACTTTAAATGGAGAAATCAAAGACCGAATGCAAAAGTGCTGCATCACATGATGTGTCTCTATTTTTGCTTGCACTGTTTATGTCTGGAACAATGACTGGAACGGATCTGGAGGAAAGCGGAGCGATTGTTTATGTGCACTCTGGCGGTCGTTCACAACGACCTGCAAGATGATGTTTGTTTTGTTAGTCCTGCTGCTGCTAATGATGATGTCCTGAACGGACAAAAAAATTGTAGGATTGTGGGGGTGCTCTCTGGAGGGCTATTGTGTACCTCTATAAGTGAGGGATTTGTGGTGAGGGGAGAGCCAGTACAAAGAGGACAATGGATGGGTCACGTGAGGTCATGGTGGAGCAGAAAAGCACAAGGGGGACGGGCAGAGTGTGCCATGCCAGGGCTCAGATCAGAAACAGGAAAAAGTACTGCTACCCGAGCATCAGTCCAGAGTGGAACTATGTAGGAAGGGAGGGGATGTTAAAATGATCTTTAGGGATAGTCGAGCTGAGCCCAATTGTGCCCTTAAATGTGCCTTTAAATTGAAAAAATTAAAGGTACTTGAGTAAGGTATTTTCTTGCCTCTACATTCAGATATTTCATTACTTTTTTACAGTATCTTGTATCTTTTTTGTGTTGAGGAAGTGTTTCAGACAAAATAAATAAATAAATAAATCATTTCTAGTGGCCATATGTTGACAAAAGGGCTGCAAAAACTTTGACATTAACAACAAGTCAATATGAATAGTCAACAGCCTAATTTACTGGAAAGTTATGATGTTAATATACAGTCGAGGGATTTTCTTATAAATGTGAAAGAAAAAAAATGAATAAATATTAACTGAGACACATCAGCCTATGAAGCAATGTAGCCGGAGTAGGCTTACTAATGAAGAAATGTATGTGTTGATGGCATTCTTCATTATTGTGTCTTACTGCATGTCTCTCCACCCCTGCAGATGTGCACCCCAGCAAACACGCCTGCGACTCCCCCCAACTTCCCCGACGCTCTCACCATGTTCTCCCGTCTGAAGGCCTCAGAAAGCTTCAACAGCAGCAGCCCCAACATGGCCTCCATGGCCACCTCGCCTCCTCCACCTCCAGTTAGCTGGGGCATGACCCCACCCGTGGCCAACCAGCAGGGACTATGGACTCAGGGGCCTCCGACCACACAGGCCCACCCTCCCCCAGGCTGGCCATCAGCCGTCAACCAGCAAGCAGCCTCTGAACAGAAGGCCAGTGTGGCCATGGAGGCCGAGAGATGAGGAGCTGGACTGTGTGGCCCCCAGGGATGGATCATGGTGGAAGGGGGGGTAGAAAGGGGAGGGGTGAGTGGAGGATTAGGATACAATACCAGGGAACGGGGCAGGGGTCACTAGCTGTACTCTTTCACCTTCAAGAGGAGGTGAGAGGGACAGAGCAACACAACCAAGATTAAACCAAGCAACATGGACAATTCAGAAGTGGTGAGGCAGATGAAAGCCAATGCAAAGGTAATAAGAAAAAAATAAAGAAACGCACATTGTATTACTGAAAAAGAAAGCAACTGAATTTTCCTAGTTTTTTTTTTTCTTTTTTGTTTTTTTATTCTTCAATAGATAACTATGAATGGGACTTTGATCGTCATGCCCAAGGATTATTTCTGGTATTTCCTGAAATGGACATATATACCCTAAGGCAGCATCTACTTTTATCACATTTTCTTTTAAAACTCTTCATCTGGTGTCCTTTCTGTATTCTGATCATTGAAGTGACGTTGCATGAGGAGATGTTAGTGCATTTTTTTTTTTTTTTTTTTTTTTTTTTCCTAAACTGAATAGTATTCAACACAAGCACTCATGTACAGTGTGTGGCAATCACACACAGGTAACAGCAAAACAGTAGGACATTTTTTTTTTTTTTTTTTTTTTTTTTCTCTTCTTCTTTCTACCTTGGATACTGGGACTCTGGACTCTTCGTACCTCACTGTTCACATGACTTTCCTCAGCCTATCAGGGAATCTCACTAGTTGAACATGGAACTTTTTTTAAAGCCGGATTTTACATTGGGCAGCAGCCCTGCAACTCTTTTACTCATGCAGCAACACAGAAAGATGTTCTTGAAGCTCTGTTAGGCTAGTTAGATATATAAGGACCTTTTTTCTTTTTGTTGGTCAATGCAGTGACCAACAGACCATGTTGAAACCATGATCGACTCTGTTACTGAACGTTTTCTCGGGTAGCTGGCATAGAGACCTTTGAATTAGACTGTTGTTTCTTAGCTGGGAAGGGGGAAACCCCAACTGCTAAAAACTGCATCCAACCAGACTACTATGTGACGTTTGTAAGCAGACATGCCACTTTGCATGATGTATTCATATATAAATATATATCAGATTTTGTAGTTTCTTGCTTTTTGGGGGATGGGGTGGGAATTCTACATGATGTTGTTTTGCAAACTGATTCTTTTTTTAAGTCTCTGCTTCCTCTCGGTGCATTAGAGAGAGGAGAAAAGGAGAGAGAGCAAAGAGAACGAGTGAGAGGATGACAAATGTCACAATTCCCGGTCAGGGTAGGTCTCATCCACTTTTCTAATGTCTGTTTATTTAAAAAGGATAAAATGAGAAAAAAAAATTTTGTAATTTTAATTGGATTGTTTCTCTTAGGATGAACGCAACTAAATAATTTTCATAAACTGATAATCAATAACTTCAATTTGACAATGTTTGTTCTTTCCCCCATTTTCACCAGATTTTTAATCAAAAATTGTCTTTTGGGATCACGTGCTCCTAAATGGATTTTCATGTATGTTTTCCCCTGTACGACTGTATTGCTACCATTCCCACAATATTTGTGGACTACCTGATAATTAACTTATCATTGTTTGTGTTCCTAAATAAATATTGTATGTCCTATGCCACTGTTTGTTCTGGTTGTCCTCACACATGGCACAGTTTTTCGTGTTCTCTGCACTCCTCCTATAGGATTCAGGCACAAATCCTCATTGTCTTTAACTGCAAAGTAACCGTGCTCTGATTGCTTTTTGCTGGGAACACTTAGCTCAATATATTACTCATTCAGATGGTTACAAACAGAGCAAGAATTCATAATGCCTCCATTTGAACAGTGTCGTAAGAACTCCTCATATCTGCCATGGTTACTTTATAGGAAGCAGGAAATAAATTCTTTTCAGTATGCATTTACTAGACTACGGTTTACAAGTTTTGAATCGATTATTTTAACAATATGAAACCCATCTAGAAGGAGGAAGATGCAGAGGACTTTAAGAAATGGGCTGATCGGCTGTGGCGACCCCTAAACGGGAGCAGCCGAAAGAAACCCATCTGGCTGCACATAAATGTATAAAGTGAGAGCAACATGCTAATCCTGTACAACATCACATGTTTAAGGCTTATTAGGGCACAAGGAAGCTGAAGATATAAATGAACGAGTTTTTAAAAAAAAACTGGAGGCCCAGTTTCTTTAGCAGTTTGGTAGTTCTCCCACTCAAAGCTCACCCACTAAACCTGGCAATTACCAGAGGAGTCGAACCAGGTGTGTCTGAGGTGTGGAAAATCACCAAAGCTCTACAGGCAGATGCACACCTTAATTCAATTAATATCCAGTAATATTCAGTTCTTCACATTTTAAAGAGTTTTCTTTTTTCACAAATCACTAAGCAAATAATTCCTAATAATTTTGCATAAAAATTGTATATAAAACAGATGATTCCAACTCTTGATGAACTTTGTAACATAAAAAATAAATAAAAAGAAAGTTATAATAGCCTTTTTCTTATGACCGCCATGGCTTGTGCATTCTGCCAATGTTTTAGCACCCCCATGCAGACTGGACATTGTGCATGCTGATAAGCTGGTCTTTCATAAATAGTTCCTCTGCAGCCCTGCTTCCCCCAGAATATGTGTAAACATGAAGCACAGATGTTTCAACAGAGAGCAACACACAGCCGATTCACACCGAGCGAGCGAAGAAGGAGGGCGAGTCAGGGGTCAGCGGGTTTCTCGCCCTGGGTGTCCTCACTTCACTCCTGCACCAACACACACACACACAAACAGGAGAGAGAGCCTTTGATTTGAGCTGCTGCCAGTCTCCATCCCCCTTCACCAATACCTCGCCACATTCTGTGTGCTCTGAGCACGCTGTGTGTGTGTTTGCATGTTTTTCAGGGCGTGACTGGGACCGGGACATTGCCGGCTGGGCCCTGCGTCCTCTCTGTGCCAGGTGAACTCTGGCTTGGGCAGCTAACCCACTCTGCTGCTCTTCTCCTACTTAAACACACAGAGAAGTGTGTGTCAAAATATGAAGTAATTAGTTTTTACTCAATGACATGATGAATTCCTATTTTCCCTAGTACTTTCCAATTATTATGTTTTTCCTCCTGATCCAGTCTGTTGAGGTGAAGGAAGCTTTATACTTTTGTCACTGTTGCATGCTTTTAATTCTCTTGTGTTGGTGACAATGTCTGCGCTCCTCTGAGGTTAATCATTCTTATTTAAGGCATTTGTTCTTTTATACATTTTTATTTTTTTTCCTTTACTCTAATTATTGAAGAAGAAGCCATGCTTTAAAGAGCCCATACAGTTTTTTTTTCTTCTTCGCAATAAGCTCTGACACTAATGTCACTGCTGGTCATATCATGTGATTGAGGAAACATAGCTTTTGGGTGGGATTGGGTATGACTAAATAAGGCAAAAGATGGTGTAAAGTATAACAAATTCACTCATGATGTCTACTTTAGATTATCATTATTATTATTATTATTATTAATAAATCAAGTTTGGACAGTTGTAGAAATCATTTGGGGACTGTTAAGATACATTATTACCTAACTATTGATATCATGTGATTTCAAACTTTTGATTGTGACGCACACATATACCTCAGTTATACAAAGCTGCTCTTCATCCTCGCCTGCAGAAGTTCAACAGCCCCCTAACCTACAGACAAACGCGTGCACACACACACACACACACTCTCTTTATTCCACTGTGTTGAAGCAGGGTGCGGTGTGGTTATGTAAGCCACCAGACGCTCACCCTTCTGCTTCCTCTTTGGCCACGGTATGGAGCTGCACTACAGGCACAATGCACTCCACAATGTCCAGGAGAGGCTGAGCAGGGGACTGTTACTGTGTCCGTGTGGAGAGAGTGTGTGGGTGTGAGAATGGACACTGTGCTGGGAGTGAGGGGAGGGGGTCGCGGTGCAGAGCGGGGATGAGTCAGAAAGAGTTCAGGGGTTTTTCACCAGTTCTAGTTTGTCTACGAGCTGGTCAGGCATAATAAATGACCATGAATCAGCAGGAAATTATTTAGAGGGGAAAATTAGACACTCTTTATCAGAAAAACCTACCACACAGTTGCAGTTTGTAGGTTCACATTTACTGACTATGGCCCATGTGTCATAACACACATGTTTCTCAGTTCCCTGTACCCAGTCCATCAGTGGAAAGACAACACTGGCATTATTCATGTTGTTGACCATTCTCATCCCACCGGTGACACCGACATGGTAGTGGAACGTGTGTGGTGGGCTACTATGAGTGTATTAGGCACAACAGCAACACTGTACACTTCTTTTATTAGAAGCACCTATATTGTGCACAAATAAATATAGCCTATGGTTTCTTCATATTTAGCTTTGGTCGTCCTCCATCATTAGTCAATTTTGAACCACAAGAGCAGACTTTTCTCAACCTTCTTAGAGTTACTGAGGTGCGAAAAACACTTGAATGGTCTATAACCCAGATAATGAGCTGTTGCTATCAATTATATAAGTATTCTATTGGTCTGTTGATGATTTGAATGATAAACTGAGAAATAATATGCCCAATTTACAACAAAAAACATTTCATTTTCAGATAAATAACGTGATTTTGCTGCTGTGGGTTTCCTCTCTTTCAAAGATGCACGCAAAAACAGTTAGCTCTACTAGCCACTCTTGTGGAAAGTGTACAGACTGCTGATCATGACTTTAACATGATATGGATTCCCTATGTAGCATTTAATTTAGAAGTGTAATAACTGAGTAGATCAACTCAGATTGAACATTTAGATAATAAATGTTAATATCTGGTCGGTGGCAGCTCTACGGCTCTACAAAGGCCAGCAAATCAGTCGTACAGCAGCAGATGAGCTACAGTCAGTAACTGAATCTACAAAGTGAACCTTTTATAGCTTGTTTTGTGATTTCACCACAGTTCAACAGGTTAGCAAGTAAGCTCTGTTTGTACTTAGTAGCTGATGAGATAAACCTCAGAAACCCCGCTTATCACCACTCCTGCTTTTGCTGTGCGCCTTTGGCCAGCAGTTTCTCAACGTCACCAAAATTCAATAAGTATTTACTCAATAAACAGCTGACCCAAAACTGCTACAGCCAATGTACATACACTCACACATGCAAGTTCTGCAAATTTAGCTGGGGAAGTGGTTTAGCGACTAGACTACCACTTCCTAGGGAGGAATCGTTGGTTTTCCTCTGGTTTTCATAGACTTCTGTCTATTTTGTGTCTTTATAGCTTGTGTGTTTATCGACACTGGACCGAGTTAAATGTCTTTATATATATGATTATGTGCAAAAGTCAGAGAAACAGAAAGCTATGTAAAACAGAACATTACACTTAAGGCTCTGGTACAAGAAAAAAGATCAAAATATATAAATAATTGAATTGAATTCTATTTTATGTATTTAATTAAATGTCCACCCTTAACGTTTATGCCCCCAGCTGCTATTTGAGCTCTTAACTCTAATCCACCATGTACAGCCATGGCCAGCTGTACATGTACGTGTCAACAGCTCTTCCCAGAAATCCCTCTGACAGTATGTACCCCTTCAAAGAGACACTAGCATTCACACGAGCAGCTTCCCATACACACCTCAGCCGCCAGACGCATCTCTGTTTTATGTGAGTCAATGTCTAGATTTCTAGAGCACTGAAAGCTTCCCTCTTCGAGAGAGAGGAGGAACTCAAGCTCTGCTCTCGCTTTACATGTGAATAATCCACTTGTGTCCCTTCTTCCGCAAGGAGAAGAAAAGATGCCACCATGGGACTAAAAGGATGTGTAGCTGTTTCTTGCGTCATGAAGAGCAGAACTTACAGAATATCCTTCCAGGTCTCTCTGGCAAACTGAAAGCATAAGAGGGAGGCAGGGGTGGGGAGAAAAGGAGAGAGAGAGAAACTGAGAGGCAGAGAGACTAATTGAGAGAAAGAGAATAATAATGCACAAAGTCCAGATGGCTAACAATTAAAAAAAAAAATCACTATAATAAAAATAAACATTTTTTGAAATGTTTTGTCTTGATGAGAAAATGAGAGATAAAGAAAGAGCTGCAGCGACTGAGTGTCAGTTAAAGAGTAAGAGAGACTAAGGGAGGGGGGATGACAAGACAGAGAGTAAAAGTGAAAAAGAGGAGAGTTCTTTGTATGTCAGCCTTTATAATTATCTGCATGCACCCAACTGATTGATCCTCATTCTACCTATCACACACACACACACACCCCTACACACAAGACCAGCATCTTCCATCTTAGCACAGGCCAGTGCAGCCCATGCTTCATACATCTGCCACTGGTTTACTTACTCACCAGACCCCCCCCACCTACTACGTAATAGAGAAACAGCACAGCTGCTACACACACACACACACACACAGTACTTATCTGCAGTGATTCTGCTCTCTGTGCCTCCAGAGAGGAGATGCAGCAGAAGCAAATTGGCTGGTTGGGTTTTTTTTTTTTTTTTTTAACGAATGGAATGAATGAAAGTCAGGACTGTTAGCATACGTTTGGTAGAAGTGGGGTGAATGGAGTGTGAATCATTAGAAGGAAAGAATGAGAGAAACAGGATTATTTCTCAAAACCATAATGACAGCCTTTAAAAATCACAAGCAGGCAGCAGCTCCCTGAACAGAGTTTAAAATAAATAAATAAATAAGTGTCCCTGGTTCTGAGGGCTGCACGAGTTGCTGTAATTTAAATTTTGGCATGAAGTGAATCATGCACTATAAAGCACTATAATCAAAGCTAATGTCAGCGAGTTCTGAGATTTAAACTTAACATGACATCTTCCCACCGACATGATGTCACACACCGTCAGCACATGAGCGGCCTGCTGAAGAAGGACTGTTCGCTCTGTGTGTGCAAGTAGAGAGGAAAAAGAAAGGGGAGGATGGTGGGAAAAAGAGAGTGAAGTGGGAGAGAAACCAGTGATGAGTGAAGCAGAAAACACAAGTCCCCCCCTTCTTTTTCCCCCACTGTTTATATGAACACAAACTTCTTCCATGCATTATCCTCTTAAAATGTGTACTGCTTGAGAGAGAGAGAGAGAGAGAGAGAGAGAGAGAGAGAGAGAGTGGTGGAAACTTCATTTTCTCTCTATTACTCACAAAGAACAGCCAGCTGCTCCAGCTGTTACGGAAAATGACTTCTCTCTCTCTCTCTCTCTCACTCACACACACACACACACACACACACACACCCTCATACAAACTCAGCACTGACACATATCATTCGAGATATACAGTGAGGGTAAAAATGACTTTTCCATTTGGATATTGCTGTTCTTCACTCTCTGTTGCAATTCTGTGTGTGTGTAGAGATAACAGTGTGTCCTAGAGTGTCAGAAACCACATAAGTAAGACCTTTCGAGATGGCTTAACAGCCCACAGCCCTGCATGCTTTGAGGGAAGGGATGTAGTTCACAGGATGCTTATTAAAGGGGTATAAACACCATTGCATCAGGGCTGCTGCACCACTTCAAATGTAATGTTTTTAATCGTTTTTTCCTAAAATCTTAGAAAACCCTTTGCACAACAATAATCACATACTCAAATATGGCAGCCCAGTCAAATATGGTGGTGGGTGGCTGGATTTTTGGATTCTTAACTCACACAGCAGAGCTGAAAGTCTCACGCAATAAAAAGACAATCGTACAGGCTTGCCACCCACTCACAGTTTTCCTGGACTGTCCAGGTTGTCTGTCCAAGAAAAAAAATAAAACAAAATCCATTCCTAGACAAAAACGAATTCCCAGAATCCAAGTATTTCCATACGTTCACAGCCTGTTTTCCACTGTTGTTCAATCCCTCGCTGATGAAGAACGGGTCTGATTGGTTCAGGAATGCAGGGAAATGTGTTTGGGAAAGATTTGTTCCTGGAGAGGTGTTTAGATACTTGCACTGCGGTGTGATCGCTTAAGCAGATCAGGTTCAGTAACTGAGATCTGCATTCATTATGTTGCATGAGATGCATGAGAAAGTCTTTAGAGTGTTAGACTTTCATTATGATTGTTTAGCCTTCTGTGGCTGCAAAGCTGCTGTTGGGCAGACCTTTTTGATTGGCAGAATATCTTTAATTACTTGAACAGACACAGTGACTCTTTCATGAGCATTTAGGCCTCATCTTAGAAACAAATACTTTTAAATTAACTGCGTATTATCTGAGCGATCTGTTTAAAAACTGCTGTTTTGTGAAGTGCTTTGTACTGTGTTTTTGTGATGTGTTGAGCTATGCGCAGTGTGTTGCGTTGTATAGTGCTGAGCTGTGTGCAGTGTTGTGTGTTGTATAGTGCAGAGCTGTGTGCAGTGTAGTGTCTTGTATAGTGCAGAGCTGTGTGCAGTGTTGTGTGTTGTGTAGTGCAGAGCTGTGTGCAGTGTTGTGTGTTGTATAGTGCAGAGCTGTGTGCAGTGTTGTGTGTTGTATGGTGAAGAGCTGTGTGTAGTGTAGTGTGTTGTATAGTGCAGAGCTGTGTGCAGTGTTGTGTGTTGTATAGTGAAGAGCTGTGTGCAGTGTTGTGTGTTGTATAGTGCAGAGCTGTGTGCAGTGTAGTGTGTTGTATGGTGCAGGAAAGCTGTGTGCAGTGTTGTGTGTTGTATAGTGCAGGCTGTGTGCAGTGTAGTGTGTTGCTATGAGTGCAGAGGCTGTGTGCAGTATTTGTGTGTTGTATAGTGCAGAGCTGTGTACAGTATAGTGCAAACTGTGTGCAGTGTAGTGTCTTGTATGTGCAGGAGCTCTGTACAGTGTTGTGTGTTGTAGGTACTGACTGTGTGTAGTGTAGTGTGTTGTATAGTGCAGAGCTGTGTGCAGTGTTGTGTGTTATTATGTGAGCTGTGTGCAGTGTTGTATGTTGTATAGTGCTGAGAGCTGTGTGCAGTGTGTTGTCTTGTATGGTGCAGAGCTGTGTGCAGTGTTGTGTGTTGTATAGTGCAGAGCTGTGTGCAGTGTAGTGTCTTGTATAGTGCAGAGCTGTGTGCAGTGTTGTGTGTTGTGTAGTGCAGAGCTCTGTGCAGTGTTGTGTGTTGTATAATTTTTGCAGAGCTGTGTGCAGTGTTGTGTGTGTTGTATAGTGCAGGCTGTGTGAGTGTGAGTGTGTTGAGTGCAGAGCTGTGTACAGTGTTGTGTGTTGTATAGTGAAAGAGAGCTGTGTGCAGTGTTGTGTGTTGTATAGTGCAGAGCTGTGTGCAGTGTAATAGTGTCTTGTATGAGTGCACAGGCTGTGTGCAGTGTTGTGTGTTGTATAATTGCAGAGCTGTGTGCAGTGTGAGTGTCTTGTATGGTGCAGAGCTGTGTGCGGTGTTGTGTGTTGTATGAGTGCAGGCTGTGGCTGCAGTGTTGTGTGTTGTATAGTGCAGGGCTGTGTGCAGTGTTGTGTGAGCCAGTGCAAGGCTGTAGTGTAGTGTAGTGTGTTGTATAGTTATGATGTGTGCAGTGTTGTGTGTTGTATAGTGAAAGCTGTGTGCAGTGTTGTGTGTTGTATAGTGCAGAGCTGTGTGCAGTGTAGTATACATATAGTGCAGGAGCTGTGTGTGCAGTGTTATGTGTTGTATAGTGCAGAGCTGTGTGCAGTGTAAAGGTATCTTGTATAGTGTTGAGCTGTGTGCAGTGTTATTGTGTTGTGTAGTACCTGAGCTGTGTGCAGTGTTGTGTGTTGTATAGTGCAGAGCTGTGTGCAGTGTTGTGTGTTGTATAGTGCAGAGCTGTGTGCAGTCTTGTGTGTTGTATAGTGCAGAGCTGTGTGCAGTGTTGTGTGTTGTATAGTGCAGAGCTGTGTGCAGTGTTGTGTGGTGTATAGTGCTGGGCACAACAGTGTTGTGTGTTGTATAGTGCAGAGCTGTGTGCAGTGCTGAGTATGCATATGAGTATGAAGCTGTGTGTGTGCAGTGTTGTGTGTTGTGTAGTTGGGATGCTTTGTGCACTCAGTGTTGTGTGTTGGGATGATAGTGCACTGTGTGCAGTGTTGTGTGTTGTATAGTGCAGAGCTGTGTGCAGTGTTGTGTGGTGTATAGTGCAGAGCTGTGTGCAGTGTTGTGTGGTGTATAGTGCTGAGCTGTGTGCAGTGTTGTGTGGTGTATGAGTACCCAGAGCTGTGTGCAGTGTTGTGTGTTGCATATTTACCAGAGCTGTGTGCAGTGTTGTGTGTTGTATAGGTACCAGAGCTGTGTGCAGTGTTGTGTGGTGTATAGTGCCAGAGCTGTGTGCAGTGTTGTGTGGTGTATAGTGCAGAGCTGTGTGCAGTGTTGTGTGGTGTATAGTGCTGAGCTGTGTGCAGTGTTGTGTGGTGTTGAGCTGTGTGTTGAGTAGTATTGTGTTATATAGTGTGCTGTTGTGCTGTTGTGCTTTGTTCTGTAATGATGTGCTGTGTTGTGCTATTGTCTTGTGGGCTGTTGTGCAGTGTTGTGATGTGTGCTGTTGTGTTGTGTCATGCAATGTTATGTTTTCTTTTGTTTTGTGTTGTGTTGTGAACAACATGCTATTTAGTGTTGTGCTTTAACGTTTTATGGTGAAGTGTTGTGTGCAGTTGTGTTTTGTGGTGTTGTGCTGAGCTGTGTAGTGTTGTGTTGAGTTGTGTAGTGTTGTGCCAAGCTGAGCTGTGTAGTGTTGTGTGGTGTCGGGTTTTATGGTGTGCGGTGTTGTTTTGTTTATTGTGTTGTGTAGTCATGTGTTTTGTGTTGTGTAGTGTTGTGTAATATGGTGTGTGGTGTTGTTTTGTGTATTGTGTTGTGTAATGTTGTGTAATATGGTGTGTGGTGTTGTATATTATGGTGTGCGGTGTTGTTTTGTGTATTGTGTTGTGTAGTGTTGTGTAGTATGGTGTGTGGTGTTGTTTTGTGTATTGTGTTGTGTGGTGTAGTGTTGAGCCTGCAGTCATTCTTGGGCTGGTTAATTTGTTCATTTGTGCTGGGAGTCCGTTCAGCAGTGCCGGTCTCGCCCCAGGACTGAACCAAGACTGACCTCTAGAGACCAGGCAGAAGAAAAGGCACTGAATCTGATTTGCTTTCCTGCTGCACCTTCTCCACAAGCTGTTTCTGAGCTCTGCTTCAGAGCTGAACCCATTACAATGCAGGCATGTAGTTCAGTTATTAACCTTAAGACTAGATTATATACATATTAAAATATGTATATCTAATCTACGGAAAGGGCACAGGCTTTTCTCTTTTTGCATGAAATATATATATAAAACATTGAGGTTTGGACAGAAAGAAAACATTATTTAATTATAGGATTGTATTTTTTTTTTTTTTAAACCCAGCACCTTTTCAAGCAGGCATACAGTTTTGTCTCATTTGCTGAACACTCATTTCCATGCTGGAGAAACACAATGGGAGAAAGCTCTGGAGACTGGGGAGGCTAAGACATGGTTCTCAATACGTTTTGCTTTTCTTTGGACTTAATTTTTTCCTTTGGCATCATTTTCCTTCCTGTTAAAGAAACAAAGATTTCACCTGAAGTCTACATGACAGCTCTCTAGTAACTCAGGTGTTCTGAATGACACAGTCCAGGTATATGAAGTAGCAGGAACAAGAGGGAACTGGCAGCTCAGCTGACAGTCTTCTCTCCTCATGTTGGAGCATGACAGCAATCCCATAATGATGATGCAAATGAATTGTAATAAAGCTATTATATCATTCTAACTGCACCTGTCAAGGTCTGGATTGTATCAGACAATGGGCGAAAAGTTGGTTCTTGTAGTCTAACAGTGATGTAACATTGTATTGCATCCAGCTAAATACAGGGTTGCATACTCACAGGTTCATGCAGTCCCTGTCCTCTGCTGAAAGCACATTCAGTAGGCATGGAAGCCAACTGGCCCCATGGGTACATTTGTGCTGTTAACCTGGAGAACCGAACACATCAGGAAGGAGGCAAGTGTGTTTAGATAACGTGTTGCTCTAATAAATATTATGCAGTGAATCTGGGTTTGCATATTCTTGCTGACCTTAGTGTGACACGTAAAGACTACATATTGTTATAGAACTATTACATCCCTTCATGGCAACAATATTCCCTGATGTCACTGGCTTGTGTCAACAGAATAGAGCACTCTGTCACACCACACACAGGAAATGGTTTTGAAAAATAAGGTGTTGCCCTTTTCATCCAAAGTTCCCACACCTAGTCCAATCAAATTATTTGCTGGACAAACTATTCTGATCTGCTGCAGCTCATTTCACTGCTTACAGGACTTTCAGGATAATCTACTGCATCCAAATCAGAGTTGTTTCTATAACAAATATCCTTAGCAAAAAAAAAAAATGTTCTAAAGATATATTCAAGCCCTATTCCAGAAGAAAAGACAAATCACTGTGTTTTGGGAGGGGTGTTACTGGCCAATACATATGAGACAAAGATGTGCAATTCGTAATTCCCCACATAGGTGGCAGGTGCAGTGCTCATTCAAAATGTGGCATATGGCTTTGTGAGATATAATTTCTTCTTCTTCTTCTTTCAGCTGCCAGGGGTCACCACAGCGGATCATCATTTTCCATTTTTTTTCCATTTCATCAGTTTCCAGTCCTCTGCATCTTCCTCTTTCAAACCAACCTCCTGCATGTCCTCTCTCCAGAAGGACCAGAAGTCCTAAAAGTCTAAGTGGATCCATTAAAATGAAACTAAAAGACAAAAATATACTTAGTGATTTATTTATTAAAATACATGATCCAATATGTCATCTGTAAATATGTGAATCTCTAGGATTAGGAATTCATCTGAAGCTGATATTACAGTCTGAAGTCTGATATTAGGCATTTTCAATTAAGTGTGAGTGGGTAGCCTGTTTTATTTTAAAGGACTGGAATCTATCCTAGTCTGATCTTCACAGACCTTAGAAAAAAGGCTCGTGCTCATCTGAACACTAAAGGTTATAAAACTCCACCCATCTACAACCAGATGGATTTTGTAAAAATTGAGAGAATTAAGACTCTTGTTACCTTCCCCACGTGTGATCAACCAACAAAAATCTCTCCAACAACGTGTGTAATGATTTGTGAGATTGGAAAGGAACATGAATGTGAATGTTCATGAGTCCACCATCAGAAGAAAACCCAACGACAATGATGTGCAAGGCAAGAATTAATATTGATGTACACCTATAGTTTGCTAAAGATAAAATCAATCTAAAGAGCTCCTAGAAAAATATTTTAAGGATGGATGAGACCAAAAAATACAACATTTTGGTGTAAATAAAAAGTTATATTTGGAGAAAACATTGGATTCCGGCATAAAAACCTGGACCTGAGAAGCATCATGCTGTCTGTTTTGCAACATCTGGTCTTCTTGTAATGTGGAACAACAAGTTAAAAATTCTACCAATAAATTCTATAAAGAAAAATGTCAGGACAAGTTTTGGAATGGCCATGTTTAAGTCCTGACCCAGCAGAAATGTTGGGGAAAGACCTGAATTGAGCAGTTCAGGTTCTATAATGGTAAGTCTATTATAGTTCTATAATAGTAAAAGTCTCAACCAAAACAAGAGGATGAAAACGATAAAAGCAATAAAAGTAAGCAAATGTAGTGACACTAAAATGGCTAAAATGGCACAAAGTATTTTTTTTTTCTCACAAATATACTAGAATAAAAGGAAAGGCAACGGGATAAGACTCTTTACTGATGCTCCAATATAGCAGTTTTTGCTTTATTTATTTAATGCTACTGAATTGGAAGTTTAATGTATTAACTTGCCTTGAATTCCCTTTGAAAAAAGCCTGAAACTAACCTAAGATCCCGACCTAAATCATCATTAAAACATTACGGTTTTTACAGGGAAATGAGCTGAATTTCCCAAAAGCGCTACAGGTGACGGTCACAGGAATCCCTTTCTTGGAAAAAATGATGGCACGGATATATGAACAAAACAATGAAAACCAACCAGAGGCCAAATAGCCTTTAGCCACTGCAGGAATTTGCATTAATCCTATATTAAAAAAAAAACAAAAAACAAATAAGTCTCCTACTGTCTCAGGGAAAACAAGCTTTTCGAGGCAGGCCTGACCATATGCAGCAGAATTTGACTATGGAAATGCATTCAAATCAACATAAAGTCAAGCACTTCACATCCGACAAACACAATAACAGACTTTAACAAACATGCAAACAGCCTGAGCACCAACATGTTGTATATGTTGGCAAACTGACAACACACACATTACGCTTGAATTTAAAAAGGCACAACAGATTATGGAAATAACAGGCGTGTGTTTCTGGTAAACGTCAAAATGCGTGTAAAGTGTAGCATGCAAAGGCTATAAATGGTCCTGGAAATCGGATGTGAACATTTTTGAGAATTGTTCCCTGAGAAGAAGTGGTGTGTTTTTTCATGAATAATTCCTTAATATTGCAATACTTACATTACCAGAACTGTTAACCTGGTTGTAAGATCAACTGGATTTGGAGCAAGACAAGGATCTACAGTTACACTCAGAGGTTCACACCCACAGGTAAATGTTACTGCTTGTTGCACTTACTGTTCAGATTGTGTCCAAGATGGACTAATATACTTTCACTCACCACGGCTGAATCATACTGTGGCAAGTGATGAAAGGAAAGAGTGATGCTGAGCAGATGGTATAAAGTCATTTGCATGCTTTATCTCTGAAAAGTGCTAGACTTTTGAGGAAGACAGCTTTTATTCATTTTTTTAAAGTTTCAAAGGAACAGGAAATACTGTTGTCTTTGCAGACAGGGAGTAGTTTAATCTCTGTCTCTGAAGACAGAGCAAGGCTGGGTGTGAGTACAGAGAATGGATGAACAAATGGCTTCAGACCTTGGTGAGGCACTCAGTTCGGTGTCTGGAGGAATGACCCAAGAGGTGCACGAGGGGGACCAGCTGGACCCGGTCTACAGTGAGGTGTGGCAGGTCATGATGAGGCGACAACAGCTCCTGAACCGGCGGTCCATCTTACTGGAGATGCAGGAGTTCCTGAAGAACAGGAACTTAACTAAAGGTAAGCAGCCTCCATGCTAAAGAGAAGCATTTGTTACATCTACTGTAGATATCGCTGGACTGAAGAAAAGGAAAAATTATACTTACAGTAAACTTGAGCTCTCATTGCTTTCTTTATAAAAAGGCTATAACATTTGTAACATTTGAAACAGTGTGAAGCTTTTTTACTGAACTGAGTGAAAAGGAAGAAACATTAATGAATATAATATTCTATTTATAATTATAAAAATATTATAGAAATATTCAATCATGATGAAAAAAATAATAATAATTAAAAACATTTAATTGTCTTTCAGACTGGCCTTTATATCAATTATCAATCAAAATTTAGGACTTTAGGATATTTATTTTTCCCATTTATAAATGCCAAATGATTGCACACATTTAGCAGGGGTCCTCCTGAACCATCTACTCTTTCTTCTATATGATGGAGAAACCTTTGTTTAAAAAAAACATTTAAAGCACTAAAAAGGGCTCATCATTGTTTTAAGTAAACAGGAACATTTTGGGTAAATTTGGTTGAAAGGGTGCACTTCCACTGATCCATTTAAACAGACATTTTGTTCTTCAAATCTTGCTTAAATACCTTTAACTAAAATTACCTTTTACCAGGGGAGAATTTATTTCCTTTCATGCCTCTGATCAGCTGTTTCTGTTCATGACTGGGTCTGATGGTTGAGATCCACATTCTCATAGTTTGTATTTATATAAGACACTGAAGAAGACATGAACGAGGAAGAATCATCAGATGGACCTTCAGAGCTGGAAAGAGTGGAGCAGGAGCTGCAGTTTCTGGCAGAGAAAGAGAAAGAGTTGGTGAACAGAAGGTCTTTGTGTGAAAACCAAGTAATCCTAATGAGAAGAACACAGGACTCATCTGCCACTGGTATGCCCACATCAGCATCCTTAAACTGAGACACGTAAATAGAAATATCACATATGAGTTTGGATTGTTTGCATTTAAATACAGTGAAATCTTTACAACTGTTTCCACAAGCAGAGAATGGCAGTGTCACATATCAGAAGAAAAATCGAATCGTCTCAGGGGTCTGTGTCCTTCCAAGTGTCACTGCAAGACAAAGTCTAATCACAGGTGAGGGTTGTTATGAACTTTACCGACCATAAGATTTACAATTGTACATACTGCAGTAATAATCAGACTTTTCACATTTCAGAACAGCAATGCTTATCTAACACTGAACAGGAGTCCATTGGACCAGCACCAGGTACAATCCTGATACACCAGTGTGAAATAAGTCAGTGCTGCTGAGTTTGAAAATGAACCGATTAACCCACAGAGACACATTTCTGAACATCACTAAAAACATATACAACAGAGCCTGGAGACTGGACATTTATTTTTAGGGTTAAACTAAACTATGGGCTAAGCAGTATCAAATTGCACATCACATTTCTAAATAACTGGAAGATGATGTTTGCTGATGATAATGTGATCTGCAGTGAGAGCAGGGCGCTGCATGAGGAGACCCCGGAGAGGTGGAGATATGCTCTAGATAGTAATGAAAGTGAGTAGGACAAAGGCAGAATACATGAGTGTGAATGAAAGGGAGGAAAGTGGAGTGGTTAGGATGCAGGGAGTAGAGGCGACAAAGGTGGAGGAGTTTAAATACTTGGGATCAACAGTTCAGAGTTAACGGCAAGTGTGGAAGAGAGGTGAAGGAGAGAGTGCAGGCAGGTTGGAATGGCATGAATGGCCCGTGGCAGATGGGTACCAGTTTAAAGGTTTACAGGATGGTAGTGGAAACATTTACAGGATGGTAGTGAGGCCAGCTATGCTATATGAGTTAAAAACGGTGGCGCTGATGAAAAGACAGGAGGCGGAGCGGGAGGTGTCTCTGTAGACCGGGTCCAAAGATCCTGAGACAGGATTAGAAATGAGTTTATTAGAGGGACAGCTCAGGTTGGATGTGTTGGAGACAAGGTTAGGGAAGCAAGGTTGCGTTGGTTTGGACATGTCCAGAGGAGAGACAAGGATTATATTTCAAGAAGGATGTAAAAGATGGAGCTGCCAGGAAAGTGGAAAAGAGGAAGACCAAAGAGGAGGTTTATGGACGTGGTGAGAGAGGACATGCAGGTGGTCAGTTTGAAGGAGAAAGATGCAGAGGACAGAAATTACTCAGGGTTAGGATCAAGGTTGTGCTTACAGGACTGCTAATATATATATATATATATATATATATATATATATATATGTCCTTCACCCTGTGTGAGCTGGGATGGACTCCAGCACTCCCCCGCAACCCCGCTTGGAACAAGCGGCAGAAAATGAATTAATGAATGAATGAATTATAATTTATCTTTTCATGGGACAACACTGAAGATATGACACTTTGATACAATGTAAAATAGTCGTAGTCAGTGTACAGCTTGTATAACAGTGTAAATTTGCTGTCCCCTCAAAATAACTCAACACACAGTCATTAATGTCTAAACCACTGGCAACAAAAGTGAGTACACCCCTAAGTGTTTCAAAAGTGAAAAATGTCCACATTGTGCCCAAAGTACCCAAAGTGCCAAAGTATATTTTGTGTGGCCACCATTATCTTCCAGCACTGCCTCAACTCTCTTGGGCATGAAGTTCACTAAAGCTTCACAGGCTGCCACTGGAATCCTCTTCCTCTCCTCCATGACGACATCACAGAGCTGCTGGATGTTGGAGACCTTGCGCTCCTCTACCTTCCGTTTGAGGATGCCCCACAGATGCTCAGTAGGGTTAGGTCGGGAGACATGCTTGGCCAGTCCAGCACCTTTATTCTCCGTTTCTTTAGCAAGGCAGTGGTCTTCTTGGAGGTGTGTTTGGGGTCGTTATCATGTTGGAATACTGCCCTGCGGTCCAGTTTCCGAAGGGAGGGGATCATGCGCTGCTTCAGTACGTCACAGTACAGGTTGGCATTCATGGTTCCCTCAATGAACTGTAGGTCCCCAGTGCTGGCAGCACTCATGTAACCCCAAACCATGACACTCCCACCACCATGCTTTACTGTAGGCAAGACACACTTGTCTTTGTACTCCTCACCTGGTTGCCACCACACACGCTTGACACCATCTGAACAAAATTAGTTCTTGGTTTCATCAGACACCAGGACTCCAGTTCCAGTAATCCAGTAACCCATGTCCTTAGTCTGCTTATCTTCAGCAAACTGTTTGTGGGCTTTCTTGTGCATCTTTCTTGTCATCCTTAGAAAAGGCTTCCATGCAGGCCAATTTGATGCAGTGTGAGGCGTATGGTCTGAACACTGACAGGCTGACCCCCCCCTTCAACCTCTGCAGCAATGCTGGCAGTACTCATACGTCTATTTTCAAAAGACAATCTCTGGATATGATGCTGGGCACGTGCACTCAACTTCTTTGGTCCACCATGGCGAGGCCTGTTCTGAGTGGAACCTGTCCTGTTAAACTGCTGTATGGACTTGGACACCGTGCTGCAGCTCAGTTTCAGGGTGTTGGCAATCTTCTTATAGCCTAGGCCATCTTTTTGTAGAGTAATATATCTTTTTTCTGATCCTAAGAGAGTTCTTTGCCATGAGGTGCCATGTTGAACTTCCAGTGATCAGTATGAGAGAGTGTGAGAGCGATAACACCAAATTTAACACACCTGCTCCCCATTCAGACCTGACACCTTGTATGAGTCACATGACCAGGGAGGGAAAATGGCTAATTGGGCACAATGTGGACATTTTTCACTTAGGGGTGTACTCACTTTTGTTGCCAGTGGTTAAGACATTAATGGCTGTGTGTTGAGTTATTTTGAGGGGACAGCAAATTTACACTGCTATACAAGCTGGACACTGACTACTTAACATTATATCAAAGTGTCATATCTTCAGTGCTGTCCCATGATAAGATATAATAACATATTTACAAACATGAGGGGTGTATTCACTTTTGTGAGATACTGTATATTTTAATGCACAGAAAGTAAGGACTGTGTTTTCCCTCTGCAGAGAGTTCAGAGGAAGTAGTGAAGGTGGAGAACCTTTCTCGCTTGGCCGCTAAAGTGCACTGTCCCAACTGCAATCAAAAGGTCACCACGGAGATCCACCATAAAGTGGGAAAATCATCCTTCGTCCTGTGCTTTTTCTCTTTGACACTGGGGTGAGTCGTGACATCTGTGCTACCCTGAAGTCCATTTGTATAAATATTTACTGAGCTGATTAGCATGATTGTACAACAGGGGTCATCAGTTCTGCGCCTGGAGGGTTTCATTTTACTAATTCCTAAAACCCAAAGTGGCTGAGAGTAGAAGAGGGACCTGAGCGAGGGCTTTTATTTTTAAGCCTGGCCTTGGCTGTGTTAACATCGAGGGCACATTGCACTTTCCAGATAATACAGTGAAGGTTAGCGCTGATAGCTTTGCAAGTTAAGTGCTTTCCCTGCTCAGACACACCTGATTCACCTCATTATTTGGAGGTATAGTAGCTGTGCTTGAGCAAGAAAATCACCGCTCTTGGCAGAATGCTGGCCCACCAGGATTGGAACTAGACAGCCCTGCTGTACTTCACTCTAAGACTTTCACACAGAGAAAGTAATCACATTGTTCTCTAACTCTCTGGTGCACGGATCTGCCTGGACCCCTGCAGCTGCGTAGCCGGATGTTGCCTGTTGCCCTTTTTCGTAGACTACTTTAAAGACATCATCCACAAGTGTCCCATCTGTCACTCAGAAATCCACACTTCCCAGCGAATATGAAGCATACACAGGGCTTCATAACGGGGAGATCAACAGACTCTTCATTCAATTTCTGCATCATCCAGCCGCCAATTGAAGCAAATCATTCAGAGTGATTTGCGCGAAAATGGCAAAAAACTGAATCTTTGCATGGGACAGAAACCTGTGGTTCTCTACAGCAAAATACAGAACACCAGTGAGCTTGCCCGTGTCTTTTGAGTGTTATATGCAGTATTGTTGAAAAATGAGAAAGCAAACATTTTCTTTGGGTTATGCCTTTCCTAAAAATGTTATTCGGATGAACTGGAGCTCACTCTTCAAATCACAGGGGAGGAATTTTGGCCCACAAGTCTTTGCATCTTTGAAATGCTTTGATTCAGCCACCTTGGAGGCCTTTTAAGCATGAATAGTCCTTTTGAACTATTACAAGATTGACTGGTTCCTGTTGCATAATCTCCTGCAGGATTTTCTGGGAGAGTGAAGATCTCATGGTTACAAGTTGCTCAGGCCCTGAAGCATCAAAGTCATCATGTTTGGTTGCTGGTACGACGTTCTTCCTGCGAAATGCTTTGCTTAATGTCACACATGAAAAAACTATGACTTTTGATGAATCAGTTCATGGAATATAATTCCAAAAAAAAAAAGACATCAAGGTGTTTTTTGCAAATGTGGGAGGAGTCTTTTTTTGATGAACATCTACCTTGATGAGAGATTGCTTGAGTGTTTTAGGGGCAGTGGTGGCCTAGTGGTTAGGGCATTGGCCTCGTGATCGGAGAATCAGGGATTCGAACCCCTTCCCAATGGGTTGCCCTGAGGTACCCTTGAGCAAGGTGCCGTCCCCGTCCCGCTCCGATGGGCTGGCGACCTGTCCAGGGTGCGTCCCCCGTCCTCGCCGTGTGCGCTGGGTTGGACACCAGAACCCCCCCGACCCCGTTTGGGACAAGCGGCAGAAAATGGATGGATCAAGGTGTCTATTTTTCTTTGTTACCAGTGGTTTTGACCCAGTCTCGCATAATGAACATCTACCTTGATGAGAGATTGCTTGAGTGTTTTAGTGCCAAACTTACTATAACAATAAAAAAAAAACAAAACAAAAAAAAAGGTCTCACACTCCAGGCACTGTATTCTAAACAAATTAACATTAACATACTGGCTATCAATGGCTTTCCAGGTATTCTTCAATGTCTGGTTCTTACCACCAACTCTCTAAATGACCTTTTTGTTGAGTAATGCTTTTTTCTGAGGACACTTTTAAGAATGACCTCAAAAAATGTATAGCTTCACTTATTTTGCACTTTGAGTCAACCTCAGTTGACATCTTTTAAAAGCACTGTAGATTAAAGATGGCACTACAGACACTTACAGACTAAAGTGTGAAGGATTTGCTGCATATTTAGGTAGTAGTTGTTCTTATAGCCATGTCTGGCTACCGTGGTTATTCTGTGAACTCCTGCGTCATGAAGAACCTTAAACTCAGTTTTAAATTCACAATAAACAGTTCATTTTACAAAGGTGCATCAGTTTTGACCATTAAGCCAGTTTAAGTGAAAGTGACTATTTGTCACTGTGAAACTGCGCAATTAAGCGCTTACTAGTTACGCTATATAATAATTTTATATTCTTAATATTTCTGTAAAACTTACTCTTTCCTTTAAAAAAGCAATATTGCTCAGTGGCTTCAGTCAGTTCCTGATTGGTCAAAAACCAGAACTGAAATACTAACATGAACCTGAAGGCTTGCAGACATGGGGACACAGCCTGGTTAACAGAGTCATGGTCAAAGAAAATTCATGCTTAAAACAAGCTAAGCTCGATGTTAATTTGCATTTATACTTTTATATCCAACTAATACTATAATATATATAATATTTATGAATAAACAGATATACATAATATTTAAATCCCTCTAATACTGGGTATCAAATCAGTGCAATTTCGATTAACATGAAAAATAACTTTGTTACTACTAGTGTAGTGGGTCTGTTACCTTACATATCAGTATACATTAGATCATTTTATGATACTTAGGTTTTAGAAGTTTGGATTTTTAAGAGTTTAATGGCAATGTCCCTTTGGCTCACAAAAAAAAAAGTACACCACATGGCACTTGAGTTAATTCAGGATTTTTTCAGATTGGTAACAGGTGCCTACTAAATAAATACAGGAACAGGTCAAAAATTGACGGCAGCCTTCCATTCGAGAGTGATGTACATCTTGCAAGCCATCGGTGGTTGGATGATTAAAGTCTATGTACAGTATTGTTAGGTGGTATGAAGTATACTCAGCCAAATATTGTTGATATGCAGGGTCCAGTAAATGCAAATGTGACAGCAAATGAGTCGGCTAATAAACGGGCAATACAGAACACCATGGTGTACAGTGATATTACCGTCTATGTAAATGCATTTTATGATCACATATCCAGCACATGGGTGAAATATATGTTCCATTCTGCCAGCGTCTTTACAGTCCGCCATGGGACAAAACGTGCATGTTTTTTCCACCTTTATTTTTGATCGTTTTTATAAGCTGTGCATACAAGAAATAGCCATTTTTATTGTTATTAAAGAAAAATGCAGACCTTTTCAATGTTGTGTTTCATTCCTCTGGTATATTTAAGAGATTTTCAAACATCCTCTACAACAGTATGTTCACGATACAGCAAAGTGAACGGACACAGAACAGCGGATGTATACTTATATCTTTAAAACTATTCACAAAATAGAGCTCATGGATGCGCTAAACATGTATAAAAATATGTATTACGTCCATTCAAATATGTACACAATGTGCAAAATGTATGGCATACAAATGATGATTGCCCCTCCGCCTGGAGGACGTAGAGAAGTGGCAGGTCGACAGGTTTATCACCCAGTGTAGTCACCACTGATACTTTACACATTAACAATGTCATTAAAAAGTATTCCGCTTGAAAATAAAGTCCAGCAGTATAAAATGGGAACAGCTGAATGGTTGCATGAAAATAACCATTGCGTGCGCATGCACACGCACACACACACACACACACACACACACACACACACACACACACACACGCAAAAAGAAAGGATCACTCAAGCACTGAATGGTGGGTTGGCCCCACAAGACAACTTGAAGATACAATTAAATAAACCGAACGCCTACACTTTTGTTTAAAAAAAAAAAGAAAGAAAGTAAAAAAAAGGTCAACCAGCTGCCTTGAACAGGTGAGTCCATCAGGAGGCTAAAGGCTTTTTGATTCAAATTCAACACTGTTGTACAGACACTCTCTTCCAGTTGCTAGGCTACATCGGCGGCCCCTTTAATGGAGTCCCTTCACTTCCACGCCAGCTGGGTGGATTGTATTTAATCACATCTGCATTCATTAAACAGTCTCTGGCAGTTTGCTTGGTTCCAGAGTCTGTTTAGAGGTCTGCCTGTTCTGATGACGCCAGCATTTTGATTCCTTTATTTAAGAGCAATGCTTTGCTCTCCTTCCGCTGATTTTTTCAAAGGTAACTTAATAAAACATTTGCAGTTTGCAAGCTTTATACCGACACTGATTCAAAGCAAAGTCCTATACTTTACAGTTCACTTCAACTCACTCTAATAAAATCTTAAATCCTCCAGCAATTCGTCAACAAAGTCATTAAGCCAAGTAATTGCACACAATTTATTTGGCGTCTTTAGTAACTATTCCACTGTTACAAGTCACCTGAACACCACTTCTGACAAGAACATAGTGAGACGACCTGAAAGGTCTTGAAATTTGAGCCAAAAACTCCTATTTCAATCCTTCAGCCCATGCATCACCTAGAGCAGAGGCCTTAAATTCAGAACTCAGTACTGGATTTGTAATTCCTGACAGGAAAGACAACTGACGTATAATCAGTCACATTAACAGTCCAGGTAACTGCCAATAAATACACAATCCAGAGCGGAGCATCTTTCTCTCTCACCAAGGATTTTGTCAATAAATTCCTAGTAAAGACTGCCGATTTAATGAGACGTGCATTTGGTAAGTTAAAGGAGAGGCCACAGCTTTGGCAGTGTGCAGTGTAAAAAGTGTTGAAGCATAGTTTCCTTAACCGGCAGAAATGACAACACAAACACGAACAGCTAATAAAATCCCTATGCTTATAAAACACTGGTTTATTTAAAGGTGCTCAGATGCCAAGTGATTGTTTGACCATGATGAAAATTCATCACTGCAGCAAAAAGTGCTATACATCCAAAAAAATAAAGAAAAAATCCCTTTGGATTGGATCAGCCACACCAAGTTTCTCAGAATCACGAAAAAGGCAGATCTTTGAGCCAGTGCTTAGATTATTGCCTCTAATATTGACACAGAGTCACTGATCAAGACATAATATCAAAACAGTTCTCCTCTAAGAGTCACTCCATTGAATCATTGTTGATCAGGTCAGATGCAAACTGCGGCCAAAGTGACTAGTTGGTTCTCAAAGCTTAATCTTCCAGTGTCTTGAATTAAAATCAAATAATCCAATTGAATGTGTTCCAGCTGATGAGAACCACAATGATTTCATAATCTTTTACAAACTGCATGCTGCATTTCTCATTTTGTAAATCGCATAGATATTTTCTCTTCAACTTTTTTTGCTTGCTTTTTTTTTTTCTTGCCGTGCTCAGGAGGAGTACAAGGGGGCACAGTAACACGTCAACACTGAAACACAGACGCACTCACACTCACGTAAACAAGAACGTGCCACAGACAGGAGGACAGATGGAGACATTGTCAAAAAGTGCAGGGACTGAGGGTCCTGTAGGATGAAAAGATGATCTTTGATGAGGTCTGTGATGGAATGAAGGTGTTTAAAATGGTACAGAAGAGCAGGTGGACAAACCAGAATTGTTCTTTAGGCTGCTCAGAAATTTCAACGTGCAGTGCAGCGTCATCATGACATCTTGACTTTTGTTAACAAAAACAGCAAAAACGATAAAATCATTATAAATGATGGTAGAAGTAGTGCCATCTGGACCAAGGATAGAGGTATTCTGGTGTTTTTCAACCTGATCTCAAAATGCTTGTTAAAGTGTCTCAGCTGCGTCAACTGAATTTTACATAAGAACTTTTATTTTTACTATTAGATGTACTGTTTGCTCAAATATTAAGGCTTCTTATAAACCTCTTAAAACACGCACTTTGAGTTAAAATACAAAAAATCATTTTTAAACAGTGTGGCACATGACTACACACTGATAACAGACACGTATAAAAGATACCATTTACTGGCACATGTGTCAAAATGGTATCTACCCATGCGGTACTGATGCAGCAGACTGAGACCAGGCTGAAAAAGAAGTCTTCTTTCGAGGCAGTGACAGCACAGAAGACCTTCGCCATCTATGGTCATAGAGAACCTGATCTTCATCGGTCATGGAGACCCAGGGTGGCAAAAGAGGCAAAAAGAGGAACAGACATACAAACAGAGTCCACATTGGCCAACTCCCACAAAACACACCTATAAATTTTATAGTGTCCAGTCAGAATCTGCAAACAGCCACTGCTGTTAGTGTCCATTGTCGTTTACCCTACAAGAATGCCTATTAAGAGAGAACCAAATCTTTGTTCCTTATCCCCAAGAAATTCATTATGTACATCCACACTTGGCACTGACACACCTCTGCCTTTAAAGCAACACAAAAATTCAAAACATACAACGTAATGATCATTATGGGCCCTCCCTTCACAACATGGTAAACACGAGCCCTGCAGTTCTTACAGCGCTGGTCAGGCCCCACAAACAGCATTCCATACACTTAGTGATTTCACATACTCAGCATTCACTCACGCATATATACACATGCACAAAAAGACAAGAATCTGTTTCAAAACATGGACAGAAGACAAATTCTCTTGTCTGAAATATAGATTAAATAATAATCTGATGCTGTCTAGTAAGGGCAGTCCCCAAAACAGCCTGCTGATCTACCCAGTTATGGTAGGAAAGTGTTCATCTGCAAATGTTTTGCAGAAAATATGGGCAAAATGAGCAATTTCCATTTTGATGTACAAAAACGCACCTGATGCTGGTGCTAAAAGACCAAAATGAAATGGAGTGACTGCTCAAAGTCTTCACAACTTTGTGCAAACAAAGCAACCAAATAATTTGACTCTTATCTACTGTGGAGCCGACTTGTCTAATTCCAAGTCTGGAATTAGAGCCTGTCCTTTTGTCTCTGGACAGTTGTAGTTTAAAATTGGCCATGATGATATTTATAGACGGAGTTACAGAACAACGTCAAGTCATTGGCACAATGACTAAGAGTAGAGTGGTTCAGCAAACCTGTGCTGTTTAAAAGCATCTCTCTCTGAATGGCACAGAAAAGAGAACCCAGTCACCGGTTCATAGAAGGCCCTTTGTTTTTATAGTGCTATAAATGGGTGTGAGCCTGAATGATGAACGATAAACAGAAACCATAGCTCATTACAGCAGAAGAATAATACAATCACTGGCCTAGATCACTTCAGTGAATGTTGTTTTTTGTTACACTAGAACAAGGTGCTCAACAGGGCTGCTGTGTTGGCAAAATTTCAACAACTTGACGTGCAAGTACTTTACCAGGATGTGTGACAACACAGCTATAATCAGGTATGCTGTGTAAAAACAAGTTTTATATATGTATATAACGTATGCATCTACATGGACTGCAGACTTAAAACTATACCTGTCTGTCATCTGAGCTCAGAACAGGCACTTATTTTTTTGCTCTATGCAGCTAAGCTTGGCCAAACTAGGATGTGTGGAACAACTGGTGAGGGAAGCGAGCGACTTTGCTGTCATGAATGAAACCGAAAACCTATCCCAGCCCTCACTTTGCACACAGCAGTGCATTGACTCCGACAGACCAGCTGCATTCACATTACAAGCTTTATTGCTCAAGTGTGATTTTTTTTCTGATCTTTTTGCTTTAACTGTTCACATTCGTGTAGGTGATCCATGTTACTAATGTGAACAACATTGTGCCCTGAAATGACCTGCATGCAGACATCCTAACCAGTAATATTGTATGCCAAGAAGAACAGCAATAAACAAAGCAGCAGCACAAGCCTTTACGCTAAGTGATGGTTTTAAAAAAAAGGCCACATGCTTGAATGTTTCTGCAGCTTTAAGTAGCAAAAATGTCAGTTGCTGCAACACCCCACAGATTGATGACATAATATACACATTCAGAGCAAAAAAATCCCCACAATTTTGACTTGGTTGCTGTTGTTAAGAACAATTTGCCACAAATATGATATGCATCTGGTCTAGAACCACCACAAATAAAGCTGCCTGATCAGATTTGAATAGATCAGATTTGAGTACTCAGACAACTCTGAAAAGACCCGATCTGTCACACTGGGGCAAAAAGTTTGTGCCACTTCAACCTGGCAATGTAAAAGTAGCCTTAGATAGCCTGCCTTTATATGTCAGAGGCCCTGAAATATGCATCTCTACTGGAACATGCAAAATAGAGAAGGGAAAAAACATGGAAATCTGTGGTTATGTACTGTGGTCTGCATGCTATCATTGTAATGTTGAGGTCATGGTTACAGCCCTAGTGATGAATGCACATAGCCCTGTACAGCCTAAAATCAACACATCCACACTTTCAGACTTCATGGCTATAAACAAACTACTCTCTCCATCCTCCCCTGTCTCAAGGAGTGCGTTTATGTATATGAAGGAGAGATAGGCAGAGAGAGAAAGAGAGACCCAATGAACAGCACCACCACTCTCAGTCCCAGTGCAACTGCAGGTCGTGTGTGTCAAGGAAATCTGAGGCAATTCCCAATGGGTTTAGTGGCCCAATGGGTCCTGGCAAGGTCAGATCCAGCCACTCCATGTTGTCCAGGCCCGAGTCCTGCA
This sequence comes from Hepsetus odoe, assembly GCA_017165825.1. Taxonomy (NCBI): domain Eukaryota; kingdom Metazoa; phylum Chordata; class Actinopteri; order Characiformes; family Hepsetidae; genus Hepsetus; species Hepsetus odoe. The sequence continues at coordinate 18,411,749 of CM029378.1, forward strand.
GGCTGAAGGATGATGAGGAGGTGGAGATGGCTGGTGGGTCGCAGAAGCCCAGGTCGGATGTGTCCATTGGAGAATGGGGCTGTTCTAAAAGCTGGCTATGCAGCTCCTCTAGAATACCTAGCGTCCTCTGCTCTTGCTCAGTCTCACCCACCAATGTGCCCTCTAAAAGTGCCTCCAACTGATTGTCTGAGGCCAGAGAGGCCAGGCTGGGCATGGGTTCCACCAGCATGGCCGGTGGGGGTGCCATCTGGACCTGTGCAGGTGGCCTGCTAAGGGCTGTGTTGACAGGTAGAGTGGTGATGCTGGCGGTCACTGGCATCATCTTAGGCACAGAGGGCTCTGGCTGACTGAAGGGTGTGATCTCTGCACAGACAAATTCCCACATGCCATTCAAAAAACGGTTGAAAATGTCACACTGAAAGCACTGAATAGCCAAGAATCAAACCCACACAATTTTCCCTTTAAACTGAATGAATCCAAGACATGGTGGCCTGACGGTTCATGATATTGCTTATCTGTGGCAGTTTAGCACTGTGTTAAATAATAATCAATTGTTAAACTGCACTGTGCTGTAGATACTTTTGGACATACAATGCCACAAACAGTATGTTACACCAACGCAAAACTATATAAGTAAACGCTGAAGGTTGAACATCTTTGCTGATGGGACAACATTACGAAATAGTGAAACATTAAAATTTCAGCTACAATCGGCATTAAAACCAGGTGTAGTACTCACCTCCACTTTCAATAAGAATATCAAACAAGTCATCCATCTGCTGACTGGTTGCTGTTGGAACCTGAAACAAGATAAAGCCAACAGTCAAGTAACAACAACAACCGTGCATATGAACTAACAGGAATTTTACATTGCAGTATGTTTATGTTTTGTAAAAGAGTAAAGTCTGAGGGTAGAAGAGTGACCTGTGTGATTGCAGGTGCCTGGAGACTGCGGGTTTGTTTGACAGCATCCTCATAGGTGGGCGGTTCTCGGCTCTTTGTGCCCTGACTGAAAGCTGAAGACTGCAGGATGAAGGCAGGAGGCTGAGAAGAGGACTGGTACAACACAGACAATTGCATCAAACAGAGCAGCAAACTTTGGAACCACTTGTCATTTTAAGCCTTTTGGTAATTTTATATAAAACAACGACGTAATTACGTAACAACTAAATCAACAGTGGTAACTTTCACTGTGCATTTTAGCTGCTTCGGTCACTTTATTTTAAATACTTGGTTCACTGAACGCATTTATATTCAATCACATCAGGCTAAACATTCTCTAATGGTGATGCTATTAGCAGTCAGTTTGCTTTTGATGGTTCTTAAATGCAGCATCTGTTTTGTTTTTAAATATCTTTCCAGTAATGAATAGACATCGACCATTTCATTTGATCTGTCGTGCTCTATATTTGCCATATTTTAAGTGCCGGGGTCTTACCTTATTGAGGGGGCCGTTGGTAAGGGAGGAGGTGATGGGTGAAGTCTGGGCGGAGATTGTGTTCTCAGGGGAGGTGCTCAGGAAACAGTGGGGCATCTCAAGGGCTCCTGGGTTCTCAGTAGTACTGTGTTGGAAACCAGATCCACCACTGTTACATAAAGGCAGAGCCTGTATAAGGAAACAGAAAATCAGTCACCTTTCACTATATGAATTTGGTTCCAGTTAAGTATACAAGATCATTTCATGTTTATGAATTTCGCAGATGCGCTTTTTATCCAAAGCGACTTACAATCTTTAGGCAAGAGTGCAATAAGAGAATTACAGTAGCATGAAAATGCCACTTTTTATAACAAAAAATCTAATTAAAACATTAAAGTGCTTAAAAAGTGCAGTAAACTAGTTGAGTAAGGTAAGTTTAAACAGTGAATGGGGTGAAGTATGCCTGTAAGATTGTCAAAGAGGGATTCCCTTGTTCTGACAGTAATCGGGAGCTCATTCCACCACTGGGGGAACCAAGAAAGAGAACATTTTGGACTGAGATGATTTGTGCCAAGGGATGACAATGCCAGACAATGTTCCTTAGAAGAGCAATGAACGAGAAGGATTATATGCCTATTTGCTTGAGTTTAAACAGCTGGGAGCAGAGAATAACACTCTGACAATTATATGCTTCCAGCCTTTCAACAACTTTGGGATGGCCCTCCTATTGTTTCCTGCTGTCTGTGCCCCTGCACGAGTGTTCATCCTCGGACCTTTTTAGCCTTGTACTAACCAATGCGTTTCAGAAAAAGCCCACAAGATCTATCAACAACAATCTGACTGACAGCTCAGATCCTTATGCAATTTTGCTTCCAACTCATCCGTGGTTTTAATGTTATGGCTGATCAGTTTAAAATAAATACATTACCTTTACCAGCCCATCATCAAAAGCTTACATTCTGACATCTCTACATTCAGCCAGGATGTTTTATGAGAACTCCAATGTGTCATCAATAGAAGTCACTATTAAAAAGGACCTAAAAAGGATCTAATGTCACCAGGCATTATATATGAGGTGCATCCCTGTAGCAGGGCTGTAAGTGAAAGCATTATCAGCTATCGTTTTCTTTGAGCTCAAGTTACTCATGGTTTGAAAGGAATCGAGACCAGAACCTACAGCTACACACACTCTCCATGCTGTTGGCACCAGCATCTGTCTACTTGTATTACCCAAGTAACATCTCCTCAGGCCAGGACAGGCAGGGTACACTAGACACCATGCATTGTGTGGGGCCAAAGCACTCTTTCATCTTACTGATGGATGGCTTTCCTTTAGCCAGACCAGACTACATGATACTGGAGCCTCAAGATAAGGCTCCTCAGTTGCTTTGATTGCCCTCTCTGACCGTGATCCACTTTCATTTACTCTTCTTCTTCCCATCTGGTTACGGAACACAAACCAAACAATCACCCAACTCTCCCATCTTTCTTATAGATGACTCCAGCTAGCACTGTGAAAACTATAAGGCTTTCCACATCTGCTTTTAAAGCAAGGTTCATCTATTCAGGTGTTATGCACAAAAATACACCTGCTTATGTGGCTTCTGACAGTAAATGAAATATTTTCATAAAGCAAATGAAAGTAAAAAAAAAAGAAGTCACCTAAATTTATAGCAGCAACCATCTGCCTCTTCATTTATAAAGAGCAGTAGGTCATAAGCTTGATGCATTTAGTGGTGCATGATAATATGCTGGCTGCATGATGCCAATTATGGGGTAATAGATTTCCATTAATGGTTAAAGGAATGGATGCATTAACCTAGTCTATAACTAATGTCCAGTGCAAAGCAAAGAAGAGGAAAATCATTTACTTCAAAACATCTGTTTTAAGATAAAAAAAATAATAAAAAAAAGTTGAGAGTTAATAAACATGTCAGAATATAAAAGCCAAAAAAAGTGATAACTGCAAACGTATCTCTCGTCAAACTAAAAAACCCATGAGTGAAGTAAAGGATTACCTGCACTATGTTGTGGTTATGATTGACTGGCTGCTGTGCCATGGAATTCTCCACTTTGGCTGTCTGCAGCTGGGTGGTCTGGATTAGTCCTTGGCTTTGAGGAGGGACAGCTGCCTGCAGGACCGGCTGTCGAACAGAAAGCAAATGCATGCATAAATGCAAACATTAAGAGGGAGAGAGAAAAAAAAACTGAGCAAAGCATAACTGCTTTTTTTCCTCCAAATGATCATCTGTTTTTATGAATACAAAGTTAAATGATACATTCACATAACAATGCTGACAAAGAGCCTCTTTTCTCCAATAAAAGTGACACAGACTGGACTGCCCCCCCCCCCAGCTTTGGCCAGAGATCTGAAGTGTTATTTGTCCATTAATGAACAAACGGCACCAGCTGGATAGCGCTTCCAACAGCTGATGACAGTGTAGATAACACTTACATTTAAACAGCTTACACAGTCATACAGAAATGCTGATGTACAGCACTGCACTGTGCAAAGGTTTTAGGCAGGTGTGAAAAAATGCTGTAAACAACGAATGCTTTCAGAAATATAAATAATGATTGTTTATTTTGATCAATTTACAAAATGCTAAGTGAGCAAATAAAAGAAAAATCTAAATCAAATCAATATTTGATTTTGCCTTCAAACCAGCATCAGTTCTTCTGGCCCCCACAGAGCCCTGATCTCAACATCATCCAGTGTGTCTGGATTACATGAAGAGACAGAAGGATGTGAGGAAGCCTACATCCACAGAAGATCTGTGGTTAGTTCTCCAAGATGTTTGGAACAACCTACCAGCCGAGTTCCTTCAAAAACTGTGTGCAAGTGTATCTAGAAGAATTGATGCTGTTTTGAAGGCAAAGGGTGGTCACACCAAATATTGATTTGATTTAGATTTCTCTTTTGTTCATTCACTGCATTTTGTTGATTGATGAAAATAAATGATTAACACCTCCATTTCTGAAAGCATTCTTTGACACCTGCCTAAAACTTTTGCACAGTACTGTATATAACCTTAATGCCAGCAAGTTAATCGAGTTATGGTATGGTGTGGATAAGAGCTCTGGATAAGATCGTCTGCTAAATGTTAAATGTAAATGTATATAGCATGGTATAAAGAATAACATCTAGATATCAGTTAGAGACAGGAGCCTATTTGTGTTTAACAAGGGTCTGGGCTCCGAGGACCAAAAATAGCATTAGCCAAAGATAAAGAGCTGTGCTGTTGCACCACTTGAAGTCACCTTTTCACTTTCTTGATAAGTGATTATTTATGTCCGCACCAGCTTTCTGAGACTCACTTCTAGCCTTTGCAGTTTGTTGCATGTGCTCTGGAGGTGGGGACACTGACGGAAAGGCTATTTGTTTGTTTCAAAAACAGCCGGTTCAGACTAACTTTCACTGAAATCAATAGGTATGCCTTCACTCTGAGTTAAAGGGAATTTAAAGACATTGTCTTTGTTACTTGTTATTTAAAATACATAAATAAATAAACAAATGGCTTGTGAGAAAATTCCAATCTGCAAGTCTTATCCATTTGTGATTTTAGTCAAAGAATATTTGAAGTCGTCACATTTAAACCGCAATCAAAAACAACTGTTCAATCCTACTTACACACAGAAAAGTCTACCACAAAAGCAAAATCTGATCTGAGCAATGAGGCTGGTAATGAGATTGCAGCAAGCATCCACAGAAAGAAGCAACAGTACCTGTAGTTTCACGTTAGTACTTGGGAGCTGAATAGTAGTGGCATTATTGGGCAGGGACACAGGCAACAAGATCTGGGTGCCGCCGTGCTGTGTTGTGAGGAGAGTTTGCGGCTGCCCGATGACATGCGACATTCCCTGGTGGCTGATGATGAACTGGGGCAGAGGGGTGGCTGTCATTTGGGTGTGGTGGCTTTCCTCTAGCTTCACAATAGTGGGAGTGGTATGTGATTTCATTTTGCAGTTGGGGATGACTGTATTCTCCATCTTTATTGGAGTCTTTATAGAAGCTGGACTGATGTCCCTAATCTCTGCAGCTGCTGCTGCTGCTGTCTGTCCACCCCTTTTCTCCACCTCCAGCTGCATCTTCAATTCCTCCACCAGCCGCTGCTCCTGCTCCAGCTTGCGCAAAAGCTCCTCGATCTGTCGCTCCTTCTCATGGAGTCTCCTGTCCTGCTCCTCAGGAACAGTGGCTGCTGACTGGGTGGTGCCACTGCTCCTTTGGCTTTGAACTTCTGTCTGGCTGTCCACGGGCATCTCCTCTCTGTTGTGCACTTCTGAAGAAACAGGGGACACAGGGGGACTGGAGTTTTGGGTTTCAGGGAGCTGCTGGTTAGGGGACAGGCTTGCAGTGGTGTTGGACACTTCCATTGGTGTGTTGCAGGGCTGTATAGTAGGTCCAGTGCTGCTGGTGCTGGGTACAGAGCTCTCATGGTAAGGCTTTAATCTCTCTATTAGATCAGTTTTTGTTCCAGACACAGGCAGGCCACGCAGCTTCAGCTCCATTTTTAGCTCAGCCACCTAGTAAAAGCAAAACAAATCTACATGTTAGATAAATAACATGGTGAACATCTAATACCAACAATCAGGGGGTGTGGAAATGCATGCAATCAGTTTAAAAGTGGTGAAGCAGCTGCATCAGTGTTGGAATTTCATACGGTTAGTTTTTCTATCAGTGGTGGCAAAGGCTTAAATAAATAAATAGTGAATGATAATTAATAACAATACTACTACTACTACTAATAATAATAATAATAATAATAATAATAATAGTGAAAAAATAAATAATACAAAAAAAAGATGATGTTTTTGAGTCTTGTGAATCTTTAGAATTACTAATCAAGAAAATGTGTCATCATTTTGGGTTAAAAAGAAAATATTCTGGCAATTCTTTCAAATAGTACCAACATAAATACTGAATACTGTTAAAATTTCAAGCAAAAAAAAGAAAAAGAAAAAAAGATTTACACCCCTTTTTCATTCTTATAAAGAACATCATATTCATTTAGAGGCACATACAAATTACAATAAAATATTCCCCAGGCTTGAGTGTTCATGAAAATGGACTACAGTGATCAGATGACATCTAATGGTAAAACTCATTGAAGAGATCACCTTCATCTCTTCCAGGTTGGCGGGCAGTGTGCCAGCCTTGCGGTTAGTGAGGGTGTTATTTACACGAACTGGTGGTGCAGCTGCAGGCAGAGACACCACAATGGAGGCAGGAAGGCTATTGGCGCTGTTGATGGCAACTGTGGCACTGCTGTTCTGCCCCTCCATCACAGGCCTGTGGAGAAAGCAGAGTGGAGGAGGGGAGGGACAGAGTGGGAGAGGAAAATCTGTTAACAGCATGACGGAAACAATTTCCTCCTCCCTCCCCTTTCACAATAAATAAACTCAGGTTGTGAACAATGCTCTGCCAGCGTGCACAAAATAAAACAGGTAAAATAAATCTTACGTGTTCAGACAGGGATGGAAAAGGAAGCTGAGGAAAAAAAAAAAACAAATATCGCATCCACTTCCTGCTATTAATCATTATCCCAAACAGGATTTGTTATTGGAAACTAGGTAATGGGCCTGAAGACATTGTACAATTCAAGCTTTTGTATGCATATAGTAAACAAGTTGTTAGATCCCATCAGCACAAGCTACAAGCTTTAAATGCAAAAATAGATGAGCAGATATTACCAAGCGTTGGCCAGGAAATGAGAATTTTTACTCTTCTCCAACATCCAGAGACATTACATAACAAAACTGGAGCACTTTGCAAAATATTTAAAAATAAATGCAAAATATTTAAAAATAAAAACGCACCACACTTTTGGGAAACAGAGTCATGCTTTATGAACATTCACTCCACGCACTTCCCTGAGCTGCCTACATGATTTAACTTAATAAAGCAGTGATGAACTAAATCAGGTGCTGATGAGCAATTACTCATTGTACTGGGTTTCCTGAGCAGAGGCCTGAAATCGCTACTGGGTATTTGTATTTTTGTGTTTGTGGTTATTAAGTTGGTGTTTTTGAGTAAACACATGCTACACAGCCCACATAAAAAGCCTTTTAAATCTATTTCCTCAGGTACCTAAAACCTACAACTAAATTGTAAAATTTGCCTTTTTTGAATTTATTGCATCTGTGATGTCATGAAACAGCACATTCACATATTTTCAGGCGTTATCCCAGTTCCTGGAACATAAACCAGCACATAAAGCAGACTTCTGGGTGGGAGGAAGGAAAAAAAAAAAAAAAAAAAAGCCCTTTGACTTGACCAAACTAGAGCTGCATGTATAAAGTGGGATACTAATGCTTTAATAATGTGACTCATTGATTAATGCATGTAGAAGTTCATAATATTTATTGAGAGACAAGACGTTCTTCTGTTGCTTCAGTTGTGTTTTATGCTTTAACGGTGACAAATGAACAGGGCCGTAACTTGCCACGAGACAAAAGGAATACAGTGCGTAAACACAAAGAGAGAACGTTAAAGGTAAACAGAAATTACTTGAGTGGAGCAGGCAGAATGGTCTGGTAGTTGTAGTGTTGCTGTTGCTGCTGGCTGAGGATCTGAAGTTGCAGAAACAGCTGCTGCTGCTGTAATAAGCGGGCATAAGAAGAGTCCATGGGGGTTTCACTGGGCTCCTGTTTTTGGTCTGGAGGAATGTACTGATGATATTTCAGCTTCTTCACTCGTGGCTTGGCCTCTTTGCTCTTCTTACTGCGAGTTTTATCGCCAGGAAGCTTAGGCTGACTTTGCTGTCAAATGAAGCGCAAACGCAACTTGAAACCTTTTCACTTAAAAACACCTAAGAATGTTCACAACTCAGGAAATAACAGCAACGAGCACCAGTTCTCTCCTTCGCTTCAGTCTGTTATGGTAATGATTTCAATCATACTGACCTTGAGAAGAGTAGGCGTGGGTTTTGTGGGGGCTGTTGTAGTAACTGGCTGCGGCTGCGGTGGTGGTGGAGGGCTTACCGAGAGCTCAAGAGTGGACAAAGGCTTAAGAAAATCCCCAACAGCCTGAGTGAGAGGAGTGCAGTGCTACAGAAAAAAGAAGAAAAAGGGATGCTCTTAATTCTCTCATGCAGACTGCCATCTTATTCTCAACTGTTTTCCTTCAACTATAAGCAAGGAATGAAGAAGCACCTGCAGTAAGTTATTGGGCAGTGGTGAGATGGTACCCGTGGCCTTGGGCTCTCCAGGTGATGCTGCAGACCCATGAGACTCCTGACTGCCTGGCTGCTCTGGGGAGAAGGCATCACCACTGTCTTCATCAAACATGTCCGGCAAGGTTTTAGTATACTGCATCTGGCCATCTGCCCAATCGAAGCAGCACGAAAGAGTAGAAAGCATAGCAGGTCAACCTTGTCACCAAGTACAACAAAAATCTATGCAGGATGTGCATTCATAGATGACCCTACTTTATGTGAATGACTCAAAGAACTGCGTTGAAAGAAATTGAATGAACCCGTTTTTATTGAATTAACACAACTGCAGACCTGCATCACCCTAATTAGCTGGACATAGTTTGAGTAGGTTGAGAAAAGTCGAAGGTATGTATTTACAGTAGGATGTGTTAGCAGGGTTTGCCTTGAAGCTCCAGTTCAAAACGTCTTTACTGATTGACTACATCTGGGATAAAGAATGTGTTGTTTGAAGAAGAAAAAAAAAAAAAAAAAACATCTGTAAATTATTTGTTCATTTTTATGTAAGTGAAGGTGAACTAGGGACCCTGGAGAATGGTGCCACACACTGCTGAAAAGGTCTCATGTCTGGCAGAACAGAGGTGTATAGAAAGATTTCAAACAAAGTCTGATGCACAAAAATGCACACAAACCAAAGAGTAGATCCCAACAGTAGCTTCTCATAATTATCACATTAAATGGATATGAATATTCAATTAGCAAAAAATCGTCAAATACCGTTCCACAGCACAGACAATTTCTTTACCGATTATGGCCTCTTTGAGACTGGAGTCCACAGGCAGGATGTTTTTTTCCACCAGCTCCATTGGACCAGGCCGCTGGGCGATTTTCTCGTTGAGGTCATCAGCTAACCGAGCTCTCTTCAGCTTCAGTTGGGTGGCCTGCAGTGAAGGCTCTGCGGCTGTCTCTGCAAAAGAACCGTCACCACACTCTTCAAATCCAATTCACTCCAAGAAGCCACTCGAGGTCTCAGCAACGGCCAGTTTATAAACAATCCAAAGTGTAATAAACGACACTGTTTATTACAAACCTAAAACTACAACACTGTTAAAGCCTGTTAACACGAGTCGTTTTATACAGCCTGCATATGTCACAAACTAAAGCCAGTAAATATTCATAAACAAGCCTTGCGTTAACTGTAATTCATGCGAGTGAACAAAGACCAACCTTGTAAGATGTGCATTCGGACCAGCTCGGATCTTTCGGGACGACTCCGGATCTTGTGCTTTAGGAAATTCTCAGTCTATGGAGAAAACCAGCGGGACATTAATGTAGCATGTAAAAAACACAGAAAAGTGATTTTAATAGAAGGCATTTAGGGATTTTTGTCGAATACATTTTCAGCAATTCAGAAAATTCAATCATCGGCATAAAACAATTGGGTCCCAGGAGCTGAAACGGAGCGACTAGACTGGTTGAACACAACTTCCTCTTCAGAGAGAGACTTCAAAAAAGGTGGAAATATTTCATGCGCTTAACTCTGAAACCAGACCATATAAACAAGCTGATGTTTCTGGTTAAAAACCTTTAAGAGATTATTTCAGGCTTTTTCAACAGTCTGTAACAGTGCACCTAATTTTGTAGTCTATGTAATACATTTTAGTATTCTTCACAACACATTCATATTCACATGTATATATTGTTCATTTTAATTTCCTTTTTAATTAAAGGTTTCAAATAAAAGTTCAAAGAAAAAGCGAATTAATAAAATGCTATAAAACTGAGAAAATGATCATTTAATAGATGCGTTAAAAAAAGTGCAATATACCCTGATCTGATCAATTATGCTTTATCATAACCATAGGTATATCACATTTTTTCCTTTTTGATATGTGGACAGTGGGATACACTTTAAACTGAGAGCTGTTTCTGTAAGATCACAAACTGGACTATTTATGAACATTCTTTATAGGATTTTGAATCCAAATGGAATTTGATTGAAAATTATGATCAAGTATAACACAGTAACCTACTTTGAACTCATTGCTCTTGCAAAGCTGGTGTAAAACTAGAAGGAGCACAGCTCCAGCAGAGCAGAACGTTTCTGTGAACCTGTTGCAAAAAACTGCAGGACTGTATTTACTGTACGGGGGAAGTTCTGCTTCAAGTGAGCAGGAGAAAAGGATCAGAACTGGATTCGGCTTAGTTTGATCAATGCCTGAGCCATGCAAGTGTGCAAGGAACATACATCTTTAATATGTCTAAAAGTAAATAATAAAACATTCTCTGAACATAAAATTCTGAAACTTTCTTCTGTTGAGAGCCTGTCTGTCTGGAGTTATGGGGTTGGTAGTTCCTGGATTTCAAATTCCGTGAAAGTGTCTAACATGTTTTTGAAAGGAGAGAAAGCAGAATGCTTTGTAAATTGGAAACACATTTACGGGCACTCAGGGCACTTAGTAAGCAGTCCATCTGAATGGCATCAATGGCGAAGATCCCTTCATGGGTTAATTGGCTTTAGGGAGATAAGGATCCAGGCTTGGCCTGCACTGAAGAGAAAAACTCCTTGCTCTTACCCTGGCTCTCTCCAGGCTCCGGATCTGCTCATGAAACGCTGCCGGGCTCTTGAGGGCTGTACATAGTTAACACAAAATAACACATGCTACGTTACCATCTTAAACACTTCAAACACACGCTTTCATCTCTCACAGTTCTTCTAGATAGACTGCACACACTGGCGCAAAGGACAGACGGGATGGATCCAGTGAGGCATCGGCAATACCGTACGAGTCATTCGCTGCTGGGCCTCTACATCTTGATCTGTTGTGAACTTGAGATTCTACCGCACACATTAGCTTGAACTTCTCATTCAAAGAGCCATGCATTAATCTCCAGCGCTACCCTGTGATGTTTTTCCATCTGCTCCCATCATGTCAGTGAAACTCACTTGTCACTTCATTCCCATCTGGATTCAAGAGTTTTATCACTAACAAGACATGAACAACGCTATTGCAGAGGTCAGTCTGAGAAGATAATTAGGTCCATAAAGAGTTAAAAACTTACACAACATTCACAGGAAATGGTTTTTATAGCTTACAATAAAAATGATTACATTCTTATCACTAACAAGGACTCGCCACTAACGCGAAGCGCTGCTCTTAGGAAGCCACAAAAGCAATCTGACTGCTAATGGTCAGAAATGTAATCACAATGTTTAATGATGCACTTTTGTGGAAGCTCACTTTAACTATAAATTTATTGGTGTCTTCAAACTGATATTGGTAGTAGCAAAATAACGATTTGTTTAATATAGTGACTGATTACAAATACCTGTACGTCAACAGAACAGCTGCTTCGGAATTTAAATAAAAGTTTAATTAAAAAAATAAATAAATGAATTCAAGTTTCATGCATACAAGCACAAGTACATAAATAAATCATAATGTTCTCTTTAAAATGAAGGCATAAAAGGGTATTTGGAGGGTTCTTTAAGCACTTTTATGATGAGCGTAATGACTGAAAAACTCCTCTGTTGTGGCTAGGACGGAACCCACTTTGATATTTCCAAACCAGTTAAAGATTTTTCCTAGAACACCATGTCCAAGCCAAGAAGCAATCAAGAAACTTAGGAAACTTTATTTTGAAGAATGTGCTGAATTTACTGCTCAGCATTAGTTGAATGGCTGTACTCACGTGGCATGATGCCCTGGTCAACAAGCTGCTCGCGAGTGCGTCTCTGCTGTAGCCGCAACTGAAGGACTGTCCGAAAGAACAAGAGTGGGTCAATCTTTACAGTCAGCTAATAATACAGCCCTGTTCTCTCACACCAGAAACACACACACACACACACACACACACACACACACTTCCCCCTCCAACATTATATAAGCGCACCATTCAACAAGCTTCACATTTTTCCTGCAGCTAGAACAATTGATTCAAGAGAACCCTTTTGATAATGTTTTCTGGGAAAATTCCTACTTCTTTTTTCGTTCTTCAGTCACTCCATACCAGGTCTAATTCTTGGCTGATTATAATGACCATCAAAATAAAACACACTCTGTGCATGCACTCATCTGGTTGTGAGATTTAATAATTATGATCCCTGTTAACTAGGCCAACACCTTGACTGAAAACCATCAGTTGATTTAAGCAGGTTATTAGTATCAGCGACATGCCTGCAATTCAGCAGCAATATTCCTCAGGCTTCAGAACAAAGTACGGCTACGCTGTTTAACCTGCATGCTAGATTTAACCGACTTCTTAATCCAGACTAAAACTATAAAATTACATTTAACACCACAAACAGACAAATTGTTTGGAGATCGACAAAAAAAAAACAACCCAAAAAACCAATGACACTGGACAAATCACAATGATTAAACCAGTAAAACTAGTGGTGGCACTAGATATTATTATTATTATTTTTTTAATGATACAGATATTTAAACCACGAATGTCGATTGAAACTAGTGAATATGTATTTTCTCAAACACTCTACTAGCCCAAAGAAAGAATCATACAGATACTAAAACACTTAAGAGGCTTCAGAGCGGCTCCACCTCCACGCTGATTAAAACATACGACTCAACCAGATAGTTTGATTTAAACGTTCAGAACCTCAGCCGGACTTTGTGCAGACTTTTCCTTCAGGCTAGATAAATAATTCCTCTCACTGCCGTCCCACTCACAGTAATGACTAAACGTGTGTAAACCATGACTTGGCGCCTCATCATGGCGTGAATACAAGGCTAATGCTAACTTGGAGAAAAAGGATTACTCAATGATCTCACTGGAACATGAGAACACATAGCTACTAGTGTCACATACGTCCTGTGTGCCTCCGAATAGAGCAGCTACGCACATACTCAGTGTGCAGCAGCTGAACCCTCTTACAGGAGGTAAGAGTAAACATTTCAAGAGCAGCTCTCGACCGAGAGCAAGGGTTGACTTCAGCGACACGGACTGTTTCCCACATACAGCTCTCCCAGTGACTCAGCGGCCGGCCCCGAAAAGTCATGAGGACTCAGGCTTTAACGTCTACAAGGTGGTCTTTCTTGCCTTTGGAGAGTCCACACATGGGTCAAACTGATAAGTTTCATGACTCAGCAAAAGATGTCTCACTATTTACAATGACTACAGACTTTTCCTGTTTTGTTTGCTCTGAAATAAAAATATTCAATGGTAAGATGTAATACTTCAAGGCCAGAATCGGAAACTCCCGCAGGAAAAGCATGCGGTTTTCTTAAGTGCTTTGATTATATTATCATCGCAATGCCATCAGACATGACCAGCAAAATACAATTTGCACTGAGACAGCAATAAAGCCTTTAAACTGTGGGGGGGAAAGTGAAAGTGACTATTCTCGTCATTGTGAAACACAGCACAACACACAGTGAGAAATTACACCTCTGCATTTCACCCAAACACACAAACACAGGGCAGCTGTTGAAATTTCCCATGCAGCAGTGATGGGGATGGTACCCTGCTCAAGGGTACCTCAGGGTAACCTGCTGGTCTGGGATTCGAACCCATGACCTTCTGATCCTGGGGCCTAATCCCTAACCACTAGACCACCGCTGCCCCCTGTGTGTGAAAGGTAAAACAAACAAAACAAAAAAACACAATCATGAGATTTCTTATAAAGGAACTGGCTCATCTTCACACAGTGGACAGGCTACACACCTCTGATGTTGGCATAATTTTGGGGTTAGTGTCCAACAAAGAAAGAAATGGCTTAGATATAAAGCTTCTAAGGGAAAAGTAAATGCCAGTTTAAAAAAAAAAAAAAAAAAATTCACTGTTTGACAGCAAACTACAAACATTTATACTCCAAACATTCAAGTAGACCTGTCTCTATTGATTACATCAGCAACCTAATAACTATTTTGACAATCAAGTCAACAAAGATGCGATTTAAACAGCAATTCTTTAACTTCACATGCACAATATTTTCACCTACCAGTATATACGCTTTCGTGAGATCCTGCAGGTTTTCTCTCTTTCAGTGGCAAAACAAAAGCAATCAGATGCAAATAGGTGCATGATGGTCTGCTTAATCAAGCCCCTGTCTTGCATAGCAGAGCAGCGCAATGTGTGAAATGATGAAATTCTCACTCTATTTCTAAATGTAGACCTACTGGTTGCTAGAATAAATATTGTGAGACACTGTTGATCATTATATTGTAGCTGACGTAAAAAAAAAAAAAGCACTGGAAACTTTCCAAAAGCACTGGAACAGCAAGGCCAATTAATTCATTTTTGTGAGGCACTGAAGTCAACCAGCTTTGAGACCATAGATGAATAAGAGATCAGGAGAAGAGGGGATGACTTTCCTCTTTTTTACCTCAGGGTAATCTACTGGTCTTGGACTCAAACCCACGACCTTCCGAACATGGGGTGTAGCCCTCATGTATGTTTTGGATGATGAGCACATTCTTTCTTTTTCCATCACTTTGGCAGAGATTAATCTTTGCCTCATCAGTGCATACAACTTTGTTCCAGAAACTTTATGGCTCATCTCGGTACTTTTTTGGGTTTCTTATGGCTGATGAGTGGTTTGGATCTGGTGGTATGACCACTAAATTTCTGCTGTCAAAGTCTTCTTTGAACAGTGGATTGTGAAACCTCCATCCTTTGGGAAGGCTGTTCATGATGTCACCGACTATTTTGCGGTTTTTCTTTACCGCTCTCAAAATCTGTCTGTCGTCTGCAGTTTTCCTTGACTGGTCATTTTGGTGCCTGTTGCTCAGAACACCAGTGGTTTTCTTCTTTTTCAGGACATTCCAAATAACTATACTGGCCATTCCCAATGTTTACTAAATGCCACTAAAGGATGTTTCCTCTTATCTCACCTTCAAAAATGGAATGCTTCCCCCCCGTAGTTTCTTCCTTTAATTGTTTGTTTAAAACAATCTAACAGGACACACCAGTGTAAGAAGCAAACACCTGTCAGCAACTAATGTTCCAATACTTTTGCTCACTTTTGATCAACTATGTGGCCAGATACACAAGGCACGGAGTACCAAAGGGGTGTCATAAGGGTAGTGGTGGTCCAGTGGGTTCAAATCCCACCTCCAGCACGGACACCTCTGGGTTCAGAACTGGCTTTGCTACGGCGGTATTTTTAGACGGGACTGTATTGCTTTATTTCCTTTTTCTTTTAATAACAACAATAGTATTGCACATTGACTTGTTTTAATTTCTTCTAAAAATAGAACTCAAACGACCCTTACTGCTAACACACACACACACACACACACACACACACACACACACACAAAAAAAACAGAAAACAAAAACTGACATAATTTTTATTTAAACTACTCAGGTTATTTCCAGTCATAAGGCAACACCTGGACTATCCTCCAGACCTCTTATTACTCCACTTCCAGGATGGGCATACAGATTACAGCAGTGCTTCTGATTCCTGGTCATAGTCCTAAGAGAGTTGCAAATTACTCACAGTTTCACATTGCCAATGGCCATGAGAGGATCCCCTGCTTCCTTCTTCTCTTTAACTGCAGAGCAGACCATACTGACTTCCTAACTTTGCAACTCTGACTCGGTTAGGAGGGGCAGAGAGGCGGGAGCTGCATCTTAACTCCTCCCAACCACTGCATCTTCAGCTTTCCGGGATAAACCAGCCTGCAGTCAGACAGCAAAACTATCTCGACCCTAAGCACTTCAAATAAGCACTGGATTACTGAAGATAAAGGGCAACAATTTGAGTATGAAATGCCTTGCAGTGTAATAAAACACACTGGTGAAAAAAGTGAACATTTATGAAATAATTTTGTTTCCCGTGGAGTACTGAATGTGACCCTCTAAATGACTGCATTGATTTTTTTGTTTATTGTCAGAAATTAATATAAAATATGTCTGCCATATGGATAAAACTACTGCTTTGCTGAGCCTGAATACTCTCAACACTGACTGAAGTGTCAGTAAGCCCTTAACAACCCTGTGGCAGCGACAGAGGCCTGATTGGGAAGCATTTCCCCAGAGTGACCTCACTAGACCTTATGATCATTCACACACTGACAAAAACAACTGAACACAGAAAATGGACAGTTCAGCGCTACACGTCAATCAAAGTCAAAACAAGTTATGTCAGCAACGTGAACTTGCGTGTCTCTAAGGGGAAACAAAGGGATTCCTCCGTGGCTGCATTTGGTTTAGGGTTTAAAGATGGACAAGCTATCAAACATTCTCAGCTGGAAAAAAAGCTCTCATAATACAGTACTCATGGTACCCTTTTCCATCAACAGGGAACTGGTTCTTGAACTTGCTCTGTTTAGATTTTTCAAGTTTGGAACAGAAGCCCTGTAATCAAGGATGTGTCCAAAACAGAGGGACAGCACAATGGAAATATCAATGAAGGAGGACACCCCCTAAAATGTTTTCATGGTTCTTACTGGACAAGACATGTTTTTTTTTTTTTCTAGCCAAGAACCAACATATCAGATTTCAAAACACAAGAGACAACTGCCTGTTGGTTAGAAAAGGGCTATCAGTGTGTTCTCTGGCCAATCAGATTTAAAAGGCAGCTTTTAAAATAGAGGCTGTCAGTGAATGCAGCCCTGCGTGGATCTAAATCATGGCAAACAAACATGTTTACTAAGCAATAAAACCTTTGCTTATTTATGTATATTTTAGATATTATATATTTAACATTTGGTTTTATCAGTACAGTGCCTGAGCCCTGAGGTTTGTTATTTCATCAAGTTCGCTGGAACAAGCGAGTAGTTTGGCTAATATTTAGGGCTGCTCTGTTAATCAGATCTTCATTTCTTTTCGTACTGAACCGATAAAAACTCTGAAAGGCAGGAGAAAATGGCAGATGGCATAATAACTTGATTAG
The DNA here is from genome assembly GCA_017165825.1 of Hepsetus odoe. Classification (NCBI taxonomy): domain Eukaryota; kingdom Metazoa; phylum Chordata; class Actinopteri; order Characiformes; family Hepsetidae; genus Hepsetus; species Hepsetus odoe. The sequence goes on from CM029378.1 coordinate 18,429,180, forward strand.
GTGATAGATTAGATGACAGAATTAACAAATTAGAAATAATTCTGGTTATCCAAATTCATCGGTGCGTAACCATAATTACAATATCTAGTTGCAGTCCAATGAGCGAAGGTGCTGTGGACTCACCGTTCTTGCGCTCGTTGAGAGGCGGCAGGTTCTGGCTGGGCTGCAGGGACAGCTCCTCCAACTCATGGGTCACTGCCTCACTCTGAGGGCTTGGGGCCAAAAGCCCCCTGATCCCAGCTTCTCCCTGGACCTCCATGTCTCCTCGAGGAGGAGTCTGGGGACTCCCTGGAGATCCGAAGGAGATGGGGAGCTCACAGGATACTCTTCACTTCTTTCCTCTTGTAAACGCAGAAAACTCAGAAACTCTTCTGTGGGGGGGAAAAAAAATAATAATAAAAAAAGTTATCAAATTGTGCAAATCAAACAAAGTATATTTTATCAGGGCTGCATCCAAATTGCCAGAAAGGCTTATGGGGGCTTTTGGTGGTCTCATTAGTCATGAATGTCTGTTTTTGACATTAGGATATGCTCAAGTCTGCAGTATCACTTCAAGTCATGTGGGAAAAATGTAAACACTGAGCTGAGCATCAAAAGTGGCCACAGGACATGAATGAATGGATTTTGAGCCTAGCAACCTATCACTGCTTAATGTTTAGGAGCTGAAGATACCAAAGGACTGCAGAAAGTCAGAACAGCCCAAACCTCAAACACTTCTTACCACATACGTGGACTGAAACAAAGTATATTACAGTGAAAAATGTGGTTTGAGTCACACCACTGAAAATTTGCAGTGAGTAATTCTTCCCCCCCCCACATTCATTCATTAGAAGTTTAGAAGTTAAGGACTGAAAGGATGACTTCATGTGAAAACAAACTCATGCCTCACAACTTAAGATGAGCATTGCTTATGTAGGTGTGCCCCGGTTTCATGGATTATGGGTATTATGGGTATTATGGGTAATGTTTAACTAAGCAACTTACCGTGCAGACGTTTGCCATTTAAAAAGATACATATAAATCTGAAGGGTTGGGCAATATGGCAAAAAAAAAGGGCCTAATTTTTCTTCATATCAGTTGGTAGATACATATCAAATTATAAATAATTTACTATTTCTGTTTTTCAATTTCTATCTACTATTTACTATTTCAAAACGTTGCCCCACTTGATTTTAATTTAACCACCTTGTTTTGAATTGTACAACTTTATTTATTTATTTAGACACAGTTATTTATTTTAACACAATGAAACATTAATTTTATTCTACAAATAAATATGCATAAATAAGCATTAAGAAATTCTAAACTTTATAAAAAAAATAAAAAAAAAGAAAGTAAGAAGGCAAATTCAATCAGTTTATGGTCAGATAAACTAGTGAGCTGTTCTTTTTTATCGAGTTTCCTCATGTGCTGTAAATTCTCACGCCACAGTTTCTGTTGTGTTACGTGTCCATGGTACAACCGGATGGTACATCACTACGTGCCACTCGGAGGCCCAAGGGATCTGATAGGCTGTTTATGAGCTAGGGCAGGGGAATGACTAAAGAGTGTTCATGCAGCTGAACTCTTTGAAAAGCAAATTGCAGAAACAAATGTCACAGAGTCTCCTAAAAATAAGAGAATAGATGTCTGGTGTCTTTTTTAAGCCTCTGTGCTTTTTAGAGAAGATTCGGTATTCTCCTCCTCTTTTAAATGGGAATTTCACAGATTGTTTAAAATTAGTGCAAAAGGTTTTTAGATTGAAATGTTAAATCTAGTAAATTATTCCAGTATTCCATTAGACTATTTTGTTCACTCCACTATAAATGGATTAAAAAAGGAATCCCCTTTAATTCCAGATGAAATCTTCTTAGCTCCAAGAGTAAAGCTCATCAAACTGAATGCCGGTTGTTTTTCTTTCGCATGCTGCCCCTTACTAAATCACTGTGGCAGCCGTGAACACAGACTGGAGAAACTGGAGATGGTTAAAGTTTTCATCAGCAGCAGAAACCTGATGTGAAAAAACAACATTGTAGCCAGACGAAGATATTCATCACACTCTGTGGTTAACAACCACATCCTCTTGTCCTCTTTCAAACATTTAATTTATGCACTTCCAGAGATTCGGCCATTCAACACAACCCCTGCCAGTAAGTTAGACCTTCCCCCGGGGGAAACCCACACAGACACAGGGAGAACATGCTGATTCCACACAGAAAGGACCCGGGCTGCCCTGTCTGCACATCGACCCCAGGACCTTCAGGGCTAAGAATCAGACCATTCTCCCTCAAAAAGAAGAGCTACAAGTATCTTTATTTTAGCTTTAGGTACATGCCTCACATAAGAGACACTGAAACATGTTTCTTCATCCTTGCTGCTACATAAAAAACCCGCAATGAGAACGGAGTGCACTCCTTGATAACCTGCCCAGGCAGCTCAGCACAGCCTTTTCCAATATAAGGCTCTGGACTGGATTAGTTCGACTCGCATCCCAAGGATATTGAATTAGATTGAAATCTGGGGACTCTGGCAGCCAAGTCAACACCTTTGTCATCATTCCTGAACCAGTTTCATCAGTGTGGCTGCAGTCTTCTGCTGAAAGAGGCCACTGCAATTAGGGACTGACATGAAGGGGTGTACTTGCTCTGCAACAATGTTAAGGTAGATGGTAACATCCATGAAACCGGAGTCCTGGCATTTGTGCGGAAGAGTAAGCCTGAAGCATCACACTAACTCTGTTGACTTGCCTTCTTTCCACAGCGCATCTGGATACCATCTCTTCACCAGGTACACCTGCATATGCATCAGGTTGCCCACATGATGAGCCATGGTTTCTCCAAGGTCCATTCCTATGCTCACATATTCACTACAGACACTTCAGGCAGTAGATAGTGGTGAGTGTGGGCACTCTGACTGGGCTACACAGTATTCTATTTACTTTTCCATCTTACCTTGTCCCAGGTTCACCAGTTTTTGTTAGGTTCTGCATACAGAAACCCCCCCTGAAACTTCCTGTTTTGGAGATGCTATGACCCACTCATCTAGATTTCAGAACTTGGCCCATGTGAGATTCTGATGCTATTTTTCCTGCTTCCAGCACATCAACTTTAAGTTGACTGATTGTTCATATATCCCATGCCATTATGATATAAATTCATTCAAGTCACCTAGAGAAAATATTGTCTACTTTTCAGAAAAAAGAAACCATTTGTAAAAAACAAGCTTATAATACTTCCAATAACATTAAAAAACAACATGTTTACAAGATCAGTCTACCAATCTAAAAATCCATCTTTAATAATTTAGCCAATGTTAGTCCCAGAGGTGGGGAATATAGCAATTACTCTACAAGATCAATTTTTCCCAACATTTATGCAATTGGTCAGGATCTTATCCCGGTTATGCCAATTAGCACCGGACCACGTGCTGTTATCATGAGCATGTCTAAGATGCCTATGCATGTAAATACAGAAAAGCAACAGATCATCACAGAACAATCATGTATGACCTTTTCCATCATTCCTCAGCATGTCAAAGAGTTCTTCTTAGGCAGACATCCTCACTTTTTTTTTCAGACCATAAATTTCAACCTTAACCTTCATGAGTAGAGGTGAATGTTTTCATTAAAAGAGCAGGGGAAAGTTTTACCACGTGCTATTATGCTCAATCAGCCAATCACGGGCCAGAAAAACTAGAGTAACCACTTAATGAATGCTTTTAACAGGCTGGAAAACAGTTTCCTCACTTTGACCTTTCTTCGCAGGAAACATCGACATTTACTGCTTCAGAGACACAGAGTTACTTATTATTTACTGCATAAACTGTTCACTGTTGCAGAGGTGATGACGGGCAAGGGAGATTTGCTCAGAGGAGGTGCTGAGCTGATAGACCCTCAGTGGGAGGGAAGGGAGGGAAAAAAAAAGTGCACCTAAATTAGTGCAAATGCTGAGAAATATGGGCTGATTGGGGAAAACAAGAAAGATCCAAAAAACCCCAAACACAACATGAAAGTGTTACTACACCCTTTTTAGAGGTACAGCCAGGCCTCACATGTCTATCTGCATCACTGGGTCATTACATCATCAATGTTCCTGAAACAGATCAACATATCTTGAAATCTCAAATCTGGGCTTTGGGCTGGCTGATGGACTCAAAACTAGAATTTGTTTATCCGTTTGATATTCTGAGTATACTTCAATTTTAAATGCATTTGTTTTAAACAAAGAAAAATCGGAGGACATACATAACTTCAGTAAATGGCCTGTCTGCTAATTCTACAAGGGTCATATTCAATTATTAACTGTTTGCTGACGATACTGTCATCTGCAGTGAGAGCAGGGAGCAGCTTGAGGAGAACCTGGAGAGATGGAGATATGCTCAAGAAAGGAGAGGAATGAAAGTGAGTCAGACAAAGACAGAATACATGAGTGTGAATGAAAGGGAGGAAAGTGGAGTGGTTAGGGTGCAGGGAGTAGAGGAGACAAAGGTGGAGGAGTTTAAATACTTGGGATCAACAGTTCAGTGTAACGGCGAGTGTGGAAGAGAGGTGAAGAAGAGAGTGCAGGCAGGTTGGAATGGGTGGAGAAGAGTGACTGGAGTGATTTGTGAAAAACCAGCAAAACTAAAAGGGAAGATTTACAGGACAGTAGTGAGACCAGCTGTGTCATATTGGTTGGAGACGGTTGCACTGACGAAAAGGCAGGAGGCGGAGCTAGATGCACCAGAGTTAAAAGATGCTGAGATTTTCGTTGGGTGTGACGAGGATGGACAGGATTAGAAATGAGTATATTAGAGGGACAGTTCAGGTTAGATGTTTTGGAGACAAAGTTAGAGAGGCAAGGTTGCTTTGGTTTGTACATGTCCAGAGGAGAGATGAGGATTATATTGGGAGGAGGATGCTGAAGATGGAGCTGCCAGGAAAGAGGAAAAGAGAAAGACCAAAGAGGAGGTTTACGGACGTGGTGAGAGAGGACATGCAGGTGGTCGGTTTGAAGCAGGAAGATGCAGAGGACTGTAAGAAACGGAGACGGTTAATTCGCTGTGGCAACCCCTAAATGGGAGCAGCCGAAAGAAAAAGAAGATTCGATTATTAACTAAAGAGACTGGCTGTGTTGAATGAGTGAACACTGAGTGTATTGAAAAAAGAATTCGAGAAGTGACAAGAGGCTCAAGGCTCATTGATGTTCAGTCAACCAGAAGAGCTACTGTGACATACATCGCTGAAAATGTTCATGCTGGCTATGCAAGAAAGGAGTCAGTGCAACACAGTGCATTGCAGTTTGCTGTTTTGGGCTGCAATGGACATGTACGCTAGAGAACTGGACCGTGGCCTGTTCTAAAGAATGGCATTCTGTTACATCCTGTTGATAGTTAGGTGTGTGTAAATCCTGCAGGCAAGACAGCAGCAAGTTACACTTACTGAAGAACGTGAGCCAGAGAAGGCAGTGTGATGCCCTGGGCAGTGTTATGCTGGGAAACCTTGAGTCTTGTCATTAATGTGGATGTCACTTTGACACATACCGTTGTAGCAAAACAAATGAACTTCCTGGAAACAGTACTGCCCATTGGTAGTGGCTGTTGCTACACTGCAAAAAATGTCCAGAAAAAGACAAACTAGTCCTATTCACTTTTGCAAGATGTCCTGTCCTTAATGAACCTGCTGCTAATGTCTTGGTGCCAGATAACACGGCACATCTTAAGAGGTCTTGTGGTTTAATGGTACGACTAGTGTGTGGCTTAATCTACACATTCAGCCTCCATAAATCCCTTTAACATGGGAGCAGCGCTGGCCTAGTGGATGAGGAATAGGCCTCAGGATCGGATTCCCGGACCACGAGTTTGCCCTGGTACCATTAGCAAGGTACCGTAACCGTCACTGCTCCCCGGTCCTTTAAATAGCTGCTCCCTGCTGCATGTGTGTGTATGGGTTAAATGCAGGGGAAGCATTTTGTGTTTCACAATGACAATTAGTCACCTTCGCTTACACAATGTCTAACTAGTTGGACCATCTGAGTTTCTTGGCGCAGATTCATCTGCTAAAATAGAAAGGCCGTGCTAAAATACTGGAAGAATAATGACCACCGCTAGTGAAACGTAGTCCAGGTTTAATCATTGTCCAGAGAAACGCTGCTGGGAGAGGCATCAATGTCAGGCCGTAGCTACACAGCAGAGGGACACATATGAGGCACGACTAATCACCCCGTCAATATCAAAGTTGCCCTGAATAATCTACAAGAGCAAAGTCCAGATGGAAAGCCCTTTTCTGCTGTTTGACAAAAAACACAAGCAACAACTACCATGTGTTCATCAAAGGATAAATCACAAAGTGAGCCACCACATGCTAAAGGGTTTACAAAGCACTTGTGTGCAAACTGTACAGACCCTTTAATCAGCAGACGAAATACCTGGTGGTGGTGATGGGGAGGAGGGGGTGTATTGTTTTTATTTGTTTTGTATAAACTATGTGAGGTTGGATGTGCTACAATTGGTGAACTGGTCTGTCGATGGGCTGAAACTGCTCCACACGAACAGGCATGGAGATGAATCCCTGCTGCTCTTTCACTCTAAACTGTTTCTCCACAGACTTGAGTGTCGATCAGTCCAGGCATCTTTACTCTTTAAGAAGACCGTACAGTTTGTGTAGATTCACTTGTGCACTAATGATGCATCCAAACGTGGCATCTTACCTGCATTCATTTCATGATTAGCTCTAATAAATAGTGCCTATTTTTTATCAATAGGCCTGGATTCATATGCCTATAATATCCTCTTCCAAATACCCAAAACTGAAAATTATACAGTAATCTAGCCTCAATAATGAACCAATTTTAATATGAACATATGCTCCTCCATATATTGTGTTGTGTCATATACTTTACTTTACTGTGATAAAGGTCCTGCACATTATCTCTTGTTAAACATTAGCAAAGTTAATCTCCTGCTAATACTATTGAAGGCTGCAATACAGGTTTGTGTTTGGTGATAGTCCTCAGGTAAAATTGATGTTTATTATTGCAAATGCGCTGCATGTAAAATAGTCATTTTATTTCCTGAATAACAACACAATTCTATTCCGTATGCAATATAGTCTATCAAATCACATTTTTCATGTTATATTTTGCAATGCTAGATTTTATTTATGAAGGTTATGAGCATTCTGCACAAGCTCAGTCATTCCGCACTGTTTTTGTGGCTGGGTTTTGATGAATCAGGACATTCTCACGGTGCAAATATTGTCACCAAAATCATGCAGGATGAGCTAAATCTGAGTATATCAAAGGCGATCTGATGGGCGTTTAACATATCACAATCCCAAACTGTATCCTATATTTATATACATATCCCAAACAGCCCTACAGCCTCCCCAGGTCACATCAGGAGCACTGGTATGGGAGGCTGTTTCTACAGTTCATTGTGAATTATACCCACAAGACCTTGCTGGTGTGGGGTACTTTTGCGCAGCTGCCCCTTTGCACAATGCTCAGACTACTGACCACGTCTTCATCGTGCCAAGAGCAGATTCCCTCATTATCACTTAAACTGCAAAAAATATTAAGAAGTCATCTAATTTTTTCAAATCAGTGTTGAAAATGTATTTAAAAAATGACAAAAAGCAAAATATTCGTTAAATAACGCTTGTTGAAAGCAATAATAAAGAATTTATTGGGAAAACCTTCATTGCAACCCATTTAAAAATATTCAGAAATGTATATTTATATATACAATATTATATTATAGGTGTGGTTCACTCTGCAGTCCTGCTTGGAAGAAAGCACAAATCACAGGGATAAACTGTTATCATCTACAAATTATTACAGTTGGGGGGGTAAAGAAGGTTAATTAAATTATTAACGAAGTTTAATTGAGCTCATCGGACAAGTCAACTGAATATAGGGTGTAGTTTATTCATTACTTAATCGATGTTAACAGTGTTGACTGAGGGTGTGCTATTTTTGGTTTGCAGTCGATTCCTCCATTGTTTAATCTGCTGGTAATTCGGGCTTCAGCGATTGGAAAATGAAAGAAAATAAAACAAAGATATGAGAGGAGTCATCCATACCAACAGTTTAGCAGATGATGCAATGAAATCTGACTTCTTAGCACCGGCCTGATATCACGGCTCTGACAAAATCTCTTTTTAAAACCCCACAAAGACAAGCCATTAAACTGGTCTTCTATCAGTGTGCTTTTGAAATCTAGTTAAGGAACTGGCACTCTCACACTGATTCAGAGTGAAAGGGGAACAATATAAACCACCACACAAATTGGGGTATAGTTGCTACATATGTAATGTATTGCCAAATTTAAAAAAAAAAAAAAAGAAGAAGTCTGACAATATAACTGGATTTTTGATGTCCACTACATTGCTCATCGGTCTCAAAAAAGAGATTTTATTTGATGCCTTTTTGCTACTAGACCATGGATCAAATGGGAAAATAAATCTGACCAACTCTAAACATGCAGTAAACGATCAGGGTGTGTAGAAATCCAGCGAGGAAACTGAGTGATTGGGCTTCTGAGAAAAGTGCCGGCGTGATGTTTACCAATCAAAGATGAGACAGGTTCCCTAAACAGAAGGTCAAGAGTACAAATTTAAACCAGTGTGGCTGTCAGGTTTGTAGAGGGTGGTAGAGCTTTAACTGTCCCAACAACGATAAAGACACAAGTGTTTAATACAGATTTAGAGAGCCAGAGTACTGATACTTATCTTCATCCTTAATGAGAAGCATATCATAGAGCAGCCCCACCGTCACCTGCATTCTCACACTTTCCATGTCATGATGGTTTGAGACACTGACAGATTTGCTTTGATCAGAACTCCCTTAAATCTGCAAAGTCTAAATCAGCTGCAAGGAAACTGGCTGCAGGGTGAGACTGATCTCATGCCCTGGGCCTCGCCTAGGAATCCACTAGCCAGACTTGTGAGTGCAAGCCCATAGCAGAAAGAGCCAAAGTCTCTTGAGATTCACCAAAAATAACCTGCCAAGAGGGACCACTGACTAAAACAGAGGAGTGCCATGGCCTGTTTATTGCTCTTAGGTTGAAATTTGCTCACAATCAAATCTAAAAAGGAAGTGCAATAAGTTTTTCTGTTTTATTTCAAATTATCTGGTCTTTTATATGGAACCTGATCACATATCACCATTGGGGGGTGGTCCTGGGACGACTTGCTTGTCTGCATTACTGTTAGTCTGTAATTCACATGCCTCTTAATTCCACCCACACTGTAGTTCTCATAAAGACACCAATAAC